>JANHFJ010002974.1:27107-39403 GCA_032468195.1 Cerberus rynchops
ATGTTTTGCTTCTCATCCAGGAAACTTCTTCAGCTCCTCTTCAGGGCTGAAGGAGCTTCTTGGATGAGAAAAGAAATGTCTTCAAAGAAAAACCAGAAAGTCAACTTGCCTCTTTAAAAAGCACCTTTGGGACTTCTTGACACTTGTTCTAACAGCTGTGCAGTGACAGTGCTTTGAGAAAAGTCATGTCTTGAAAAGCAAAACAACTTAGAAAAAAAGATATTTGACAGAAAGAAGATAAAGACAGTTTTGTGGTACCTTAAAGACTAATTTGTTGACAACATAAACTTTCATAGATCAGCATCCATTTCATGAGATGTGTTGTATCAAGTACTGCTCTGAGAAAAGAATATAAAATACACATCAGTCTTGTTGAAAGAGAAAGGAAAGGAAATGGCATGAGATATGAGAGATTGTGGGAATAATTATAGTGTCCATTAACAAAGCAGTAGATAAATCTAAAATAGGGGTCTCGCACTGGATAACAAATAAACATGTTTGTTGTGATAAAATATTTTTAATATGTGAGATGCTGTTAAACCTTCTAATGAATTTTAACTCAAGATATCTCAGGATGAAATGGCCTCAGTATTTCCTGCTCTGAAGGATTAATACCTAGAGGTCAGTGGCAGTATTTTCTAAAAACTGAAATGTTCCTTCCATGGTTTTAGGAATTAGTCATGTCTAGTGTCAGATTTGTGTCCTTTTCTTCCTTTTCACAGGGCTTTCCACTGTATCCAATGAAAGAAGTACTGGATCACTGCTGACAGATGATAGCATATAACATATAGAAGGATTAAGAAGAATATGTTCCACTTGGGTTTAGGATTTTTTTAATAATATTGTCAATATTTAAACAAGAGGAGAGAAGGGGAACTCATTGAATTTTCAGATGACACCATGCTGGTGGGAGTAACCAACTTGGTGTTATCTTAAGATATGCTTAAGATACAGAAAGATCTCTGGTTAGATAATAGAAATGAGAAGTAAAATTAGAAAAAAATATAATTAAACTTAGAAATGAGAGAGTACAAGATCTGTATAGACAGGATGGATGTATTTAAATTTAGCTATGGAAAGGTATGATTTATATGATATTATGATGTTTTTATTGACAATATTTGTCAACCACAACTGTTATTTTAAGAGATTTTTGTACATCCGACACACACAATTTGATGAATGATATACGATGTTATGTAAAAAATGAAAAAATAAAAAATTTATACAAAAAAAGATAAAAGAAAAGGAAGAAGCAGAATATTTTTTTAACATGGGATTTATTTTACCAACGGTTAACTAACAGAAACAGGTTAAGAAATGAAACAGAATCTAAAAAGAAAACAAAAATTTGTAAAAAAAAAATTGCAAGATGGACAAATGAATTGTATTATTATTTTGTAATTAGTATTGATATGTTTATTAAGATTATTAGCACAATTATGGTTATTGTTGGATCTTTACTTAAAATCAATTATGCCCAGACAACAACACGCTGTTCAGCTAGACATGGAATTTTTTTATGTTTTTAAAAGAAAAATGTACCAATAAAACATATATTCAAAAAAAAGCTACAGAAGGATCTTGACAGCCTTGAACACTTTTTGTTCTTTGTAACAAAAAGAAATTCAATGACAAAAGTAAGGTTCCACATTTAGGCAAGAAAAACCAAATGTACCGATAAAGAATAGGTGGTAACTGGATAGTAACTACGAGAGGGATTCTTGGAGTCCTAGTGGATAGTCACTTAAATATGAGCCAGCAATGTGCTGCAGTTGCCAAAATAGCCAATGCATCCTCTAATGAGTCCTAGGCTGCATTGACAAAGGGATAGAATCAAGATCACATGAAGTGTTAATACTTTATAATGCCTTGCATTATAATATTGCATCCAGTTTTGGTCTCCATGACATAAAAAAGATGTTGAGACTCTAGAAAGAAAGAGTTCAGAGACAAAGATAATTGTCAGAGACAACAAAGATGATTAGAGGACTGGAGGCTAAAACATACAAGTTTTAAAATTTTCAAAGATTCTTACTATAAACAGCAAAAGGGTGATTAGAATGTTGATTTTGGAAAGTTATAAATGAACTAACCAGAAGACAGGACAAGAAGCAATGGATGAAAACTAATCAAGGATAGAAACAGCCTAGAAATAAGGAAAAATTTCTTGTCAGTTAGAACAATTAATCAGTGGAATGACTTGTCTCCAGTGCTCTGATAATGGAAGTTTCAAAGAAAGGATTAAACAACCATTTGTCTAAAATGGTATAGTGTTTCCTGCTTAAGCAGGGGCTAGATGTCCAGGGTCCATTCCAACTCTATTATTTTGTTATTCTGTTATATACATAGTCAAGACAGCAGACTTAGTATCTGAGTCTCCTGCAGAATTTGATTCTGGTGTGATGATTTATTATTGTTAATTAGTTGTTGCCTTAGTCTGAATAGCTCTATAAGCAATCACTGACTAACTATTCAAGGCCTATGAAATGAAACTCTCACTGTCCAGAATAGTTGTAGATCATAGAATAGTTCCAGCTAGGAATAGATGATAACAAGTATTATGTTGTATTCTATCCCAATAATGAATTTAAAAATGAGAGAGAATAGTGTTGAAAAATTAGGTAACCTACTGTGCTTCACAACTATGGATCTGAATGTGTTCCATTACCACATAAAATCTATCAATTGCAATAGTTCTTCAATAATATCACTCATACAGATCATAGTTTAAGATGGCACAGTGTGAGTTAGTAGATAAATGTTTTAATATCCCAGGCTAAGGAATGAGAGATAGTGACTGGGCCAAAAACACCTGGCCAACTTCCATGCCTTAACCAAGGACCGGAACCTGGGATCCCCACTCACAGCATTATATCACACTACTAGTACATAAAACAATAATCTAAGTTCATCAACATGACTTGTAAAAATTACAGTACCCACCTTATACCATATTTATCTTTACTGTAATATGTTTGAAATTCCAATCAATATATATTTTCGGGAGCAGTAAACTACGGAAGCTCTTGTAAATATTCAATCTCCACAAATTTCTTCTCCAGTCTTGCAAATAAAAGTAAAGTCAGAAGAAAACTGAAATCTATTTCATAAAGCCAAGTGAGAGTGTTTTGGAATAGCAAAAACAAATATTAACAATTTTCCAAATTATCTTGGAAGCAGACTTCCAAGGAAGCAATGGTGAACTGAAGATGGCTTCATGGGGAGCGGAGTAAATGTCTATCACTTAAAAAGGAGTCAGTGAAGGGATCCGTTTCTCAGAATCCCTCTCCAGATAAGGAAAAGGTCTCAGGATCACAAATATGTATTGCCACAAAGAGACTTAAACTTTATAAAACTTTGGTCTCCAGAGGAGTTAGAGTTTTATGAGCTGAGGGATTGCCTTCTTGCTCAAGTCATGGTTCAGAGCCTTTAAACCAAGTATTCACATACTTCCTCTCTTAATCACTTCTGAAATGCTTGTTAACAGTTTTTGGGACATTAGGAACCTTCAGAAAAGCAAGTTTCATCACATAGATTGAATTTCCTTTGATCCTTCCTGAGAAAAGTTTTATGCAAGTTTTAAAGACTTCAGAGATTCTTACTATAAACAGCAAAAGGGTGATTAGAATGTTGATTTTGGAAAATTATAAATGGACTAACGGGGCAGATAAAGTTGAAATAAAACTTTGAAATTAATTACGAGCCCTTCCTTTGGGTTGTTTTTAATTTTATTTTAAAAAATGAAAATTTTTGAATTAATTATAAGAAATATGCCCAAGGGAAAATGATTAAAGAAAAACTTGGTAAGAGGGGATTTTGAAGGTTGGGCTCTAGAGGGGTGCTAGAGAGAGCTAGAAAGAATTGAAGATTATAATTAAAGGAGAAGAGAACTATTAATACAGAATGGAACAAAATACTGTAATTGTGGAAGACTTTAAAGATATTCATAAGTTTCTTTCAAGATTGTCTGCCGTTATAAAAATGTAACTTTTAGATGAGGAACAGATATCATTGGACAAACCTAAGAGTGGGGCTGATTCAAACATAGATACAAAATGGGCTTATAAGAATGATATAGAACAAGATGTTACATGAATGAATGTGGTTTCATTCATTCATGTAACATCTTGTTGGTACATCAGCTGGTTTGCTGATGTATTAATAATTAAAAGACATATACCAGAAGGATGACTTGGATTGCTTGCTTGTTTTAGATTTACACATGAGATCTTTTAAAGTTTTGAAGTCAAGCTGGAGAAGAGACAAAAGGGAAATGAAAAGAAATCAAGTGTTAAGACACTATTTAAAGGAATTAAAAATCAAGCTTGTTAAAAGCAAAGGGAAAGGATATACATTTGGATTATTTGATCAAAGTTAAAATATGTTATATATACTTTATATACTGGTTGTATATATATATTTCTTTTTGCACTTTAATTTTTCTTTTTACTTAATAATCATTCTACCTTTCTCTACTATTAAACAAGTACAATCTATATAGTTGCCTCATTTTTCTTAATATTTATAAGAACTCTGTGAAATAGGCTGAAAGGTAGGAAATACAGGTAGTCCTCAACTTATGACAATTGAGCCCAACATTTCTGTTGTTAAGTGAGACATTTGTTAAGTGAATTTTGAATGAACTGTTGTAATTTGAGGATTACTTGTACTATTTTATCACCTTTGTAGTTCACTGGAGAGATCAATAACAATAGCAATAGCACTTAGACTTATATACCACTTTATAGTGCTTTACAGCCCTCTCTAAGCAATTTAGAGTCACCATATTGCCCGCAACAATCTGTGTCTTCATTTTACCAACCTCAGAAGGATGGAAGGCTGAGTCAACCTTGAGCCTGATGGTATTTGAACTGCCAAACTTCTGGCAGCCGATAGTCAGCAGATATAGCCTGCAGTGTTGTTGTTGTGTCCGACCCTTTGCACAACATTCCTCCAAGCCTTCCTGTCCTCTACCATTCCCTGGAGTCCACTTAAGCTCACACCGACTGCTTCAGTGACTCCAGCCAGCCACCTCCTCCTCTGCCGTCCCCTTCTTTTGCCCTCAATCATTCCCAGCATTTGGCTCTTCTCCAGTGAGTCCTTCCTTCTCATTAGGTAGCCAAAGTATTTGAGCTTCATCTTCAGGATCTGGCCTTCTAAAGAGAAGTCAGGATTGATTTCTTCTAGGACTGACTGGTTTGATCACCTTGCAGTGCAAGAGACTCGCAGGAGTCTTCTCCAGCACCACAGTTCAAAGGCCTCAATTCTCTGGCTCTCAGCCTTCCTTATGGTCCAACTTTCACAGCCATAAATTGCTACTAGGAAAACCATAGCCTTGACTATACACACTTTTGTTGGCAGGGTGATGTCTCTGCTTTTTAGAACGCTGTCTAGTTTTGCCATAGCCTTCCTTCCCAGGAGCAAGCATCTTTTAATTTCTTGGCTGCAGTCCCCATCTGCGGTTATCTTGGAGCCCAGGAAAATAAAATCTGTCACTACGCCACCAAGGCTCTGAATCAAAGTTTCTGCATCCTGTTCAGTTCTCTCCAATCTATTTTTCTTCTTAATGTTCAGAACATTTTGTTTACAATGTACAATTTGAATTGCTGGGGAATGATTAGAAAAATGGGATGATTAGAAAAATCCTTCACTGTTCAATTTCTTATATAAGAAATAAAAATCACACAGTATTGACCTCAGCTAGGAAATGGAAACTTGGCAACATGTAATTGAGTGGGGGGTTTTTTTAGTTTTTATAGGAGCTAGAATAAACTATATGCAAATTGTACATGGTGAAAACAGTATTTGACAGCAAATGAACAAAAATGAGGCTTGGAAGATTCAGCCCCTACAGGGGATGTTGAATACCTATTGATTATTGCATCTTTGTTTTAATCTAAAAACCATAGGCCAAAATAAATAAAATGCAGATTTCAACTCATATATACAAAGCAGGAAATAATTTGAAATTCAGAGAAAGACATTTCTTGAAAGAAATTTAAAAAAACTAAAAAAAAAAAAGACTCCAGCAAGTAATAGCAATCTAGGAACATCAGCACATCAGCTACTCTTACTTTATTCGTTCTACTGATGACACAAGCTTGTCAAGTACTGTCAATGTAATTACAGAAAATTGCTACAGGATAAACATCAGTGTATTTTGAAAAGTAATTGTGCTACAGCCTCAGGTTCCTTTCTGCTTGTCGGATAAGCTCCAGTTTTATTCCTTGCTTTTTTGGCAAACTCAAGTAGTTGTAAAACCACTTCATCCATTTTTCCTCAGACACTCGTTCTTTGGAAGATAAGTTCACAACGTCCTTCTTCCCATGAGTAAGCTAACCTGGATAGTATTAGGATAAATACAGATCTGTATTAAACCTATCTAGTTTGAAGATCTAAATTACTAAAATATGTTCATATTAATATGAAAACAGATATTATTTCACTTTCATACATCTGTAATAACTTATTACTATTAATTCATATGCTTCATTTCTGTATAAAATTCACTCTTTTCTTTAACAGGAGTTCTTAATATCATCATTTGGTTGGTATGATGGATATCATCATTTGGTTGGAATGATAGGATATTACTGTACTTAAACACATTTCAGAAAAGTCATAAGAAGTTGTTCAGTTAGTGTCAGCACATAAAGTGACCTCTATATAATTCATCCTGATACACCTGAGATCTGAGTCACTGTGTTGTATATAGCAAGCAATTAAATTCTTTCTATCCAACTACACTAGCTTAATGCACCAAATGGTTTAGAAGGGAATTCAGGCTAGCTATATACGTTAGTGATACAGCACATTTTTAATGCTTCAGGTTCAAGCCATTATATCTCTAGTCAAATGGTTCTTGTATATCAGAATTTGAAAGAGACCTAAGAGAGACATTGTCCTTCAAAATGTGTTAATCTGGCCATCTGGATCAAAACTCTAATCTGAGAAAAGCTTTATCCATTTATATTGCTTAATGCTATAGAGAGAATAGTCAGTGCTGCCCTGAACTACTTTATGACCATAATGTCAGATCTTAATGGGCATCTGCCATCCATCTATAAAGCCACACCTTATAGATGACAAGTAGCCAATTTATATCTCAAGAGAGAGGAAGACATGAAAACTTTGGCTGCACAAATCCCACATTCCATTAAGTATGGGTTCCAAATAATAATTCCACATTAAACAAAACTCTAAGGCAGGTAAATTCTCAAAGAATAGTTTTATTGGATATATCATATTGGCACAGTTCTGATGAAAACTGACTCTGGAGGTTCCCGTGTTTTTACCTAATTAAAAGTTTCTCCCCTTCCCCAAACAATCAGTCACATGGTCCAATCAGGGTGCTATCTGGTTGCCTGGTAAAGTCATATCTCCTCTCTCTGATCAGGTGTGAGAATGTCCTTGGTTCCAAGGAAAAAAGTATTTTGTTTTGGCTACAAAACCCAGCTACTGTATTCTCTATTCCCCCTTCCCTATCCCTCAGTTCCAGCATGGCAACACTGAAATCCAAAATGGCTTTGGCCAGGTCAGCTTCAGAGTTGACAATTATTGAATAAGCCATAGTAGGCTGAATTCACATATCATACTACCCCAAAACCAAAAGAAAAAAAAAGGCTATTGTCAGTGTCAGCTTGAAAGGCTAAAGAGGTCCTTAATATGATAAGGAATCTGAATTATCTATCATTTTCATATTCCTGATGCTTCATTTTCTCATATTTAGTTAATAAATAATACATCTCATTCACATCTCTATATTACTTATCTCGTACATGGGAGTTGAAATCTTGGATCCTGAGTCATCTTCCAGTCCTGAGCAATGCAGATTGTTTGCTTCTCAATATTTCTTGTTTTGATAGTTGGAACATATCATTTTGGTTACAATGAGATGCTTATTTTTCTTCCACACGCAAGGAACTGTATGCATATTGTAAACACCTTTTTAAAGATGATTTAGATTCTATTGTTGGCACAGAATGAAGTAGACAGGTTGCTGGAGGTACAGTCAATCTCTGCAGGATTATACCTATTATTCTCTCATCTGTATTGATTGCAATTAACCTCTGATCCAATTCAAAGTCCTGGGCAGTACCTATGAAGTCCTCTATAGCAGGGGTCAGGAACCTTGGCTCTTTCATGACTCATGGACTTCAACTCCCAGAATTCCTGAGCCAGCCAGTTGAAGTCCATGAGTCATGAAAGAGCCAAGGTTCCCTACCCCTGGTTTAGAGGATTGAAAAGTGACAAAATACTAGTATCCCCATCTTGTTCTTTTTACAGACATTCTAACCAGTCAAAATCCTTGTAGCTCACAAGGAATTCATCTCCAGGCTGCACCATTTCAGGCAAAAGTTGAGCTCATGGGGACATGATTTTAGTCACAGCCATATGGCCAAGATTCTTGAGCTTTGCTGAATAATTTCTCATCATGAAAAAGGTATTTGTGTGCATCATTGCTTTTGCCTGATAGTTGTTATTTGTCTTTCATGCTTCCCCTTGCCAAAGGCTTTAGCCACTCTGTTAGAGGACCAGAAACATGTGTTGTAGGAGACAACAATGAATAACAAATTCAAAACTGTCAGAACTAAAAGTTCATATAGAATGTAGGCTAAACATTAGTTAGGCAATCAATTTGGCAAATAAATGCCCTGTTTTGAACACAGAATACACGTAGTCTGAATGGGAGTGATTCCCAAATAACTTGGAGACTGAAAAAAGGTAGAAATTTAATGGATAATTAATTTGCAATGAATCATTTCACTAGTATTTAAATTATTAAAAACTTACACAGTGCTTTGAAGATATACCATGCTATATAATTGCCATAAATACCTTTATTGGTATTATGCCTGCTTTAGTTCTTTCTTTTCCCTGAAGGAATTATGCAAAGATTTTGTTTTCCAGATGGAATGTATATATAGGCCCTTTAAGTAATGAAATACGGTAATCTTTCTGAAGTATATAATTATAAAATATAATGAGGAGTTATAAAAGGAGAGAAAAAAAGCTTATATTATCACATGATTTGCCATTATTTCATACAATTTAAAGAAGACAGATGCTGGGTGGAGTGAAAAAAGTCAATCTTGCATCCACAATTACATGATCAAAGCCCCAAACTTCGTTTCAGGCTGAAAAAGTCAAGATGGCAGCTGCAATAGCACAATCAAAGTGCAACTTTGTGTGTGTGTGTGTGTGTGTGTGTGTGTGTGTGTGTGTGTGTGTGTGTGTGTGTGTGGTGTTGATATGTTTAAGTTAAGTTTAAGTTTAAGTTTATTTGATTTATATACCGCCCCCTCTCCCTAGGGACTCGGGGCGGTGCACAGCCAATAAAACATAGATACATAAATAACAATTTAAAAACCCATTTAAAATAATTAAATGACAGCTGTCTATTAAAAAGCATATCATTATAGAATTTAAATTTCAATTAAAATCAATTAAAAATTAAACAATTAAAAACGATTAAAAATATAAACAATTTAAAATGATTTAGTTTAAAATTAATTCAATTAAAAATTATGGAGCCTACCCATTACAATTGTAAGTCATGACGGTCATAAACCTGGACACCCAAGTGACTAACCCAATTTTACAATCTTTTTTTTTAGTGTAGTAAACTCAATCACTAACAGTTGTTCAGCAAACCTGTAGTTGTAAACTCATTGTGCACTATGGTATGTTTTAGCTGAAAACTGGAAGGAAATGCTGAATTCGATTAAAATGTTATAAATTGTAGTCACATGGCCATGGTACTCTGCAAACAGCTATAAATGCAGGCCAGTTGTTGAGCCCCTAAGCACCCGAAATGCAGTCATGTGAACATGGCAGGCAGCTATTGGAACTTTGGAACTGGTTGTAAATATCTTTTGGGTGTCTTTTGTAACTTTGAATGGTTGGTAAGTAACCAGACATACCTGTACTTGAAACCATGGAAGCTAGCATGTCATGCAAACCCTTTTTAATATGGGCTTTATCTGTTACTGCAAGTATTACCGTACATAAAATGCCTTTCAGTAGAGATCCTTTTATAGGAAGTATTAAAACCTGCTGAAGTAATATAATTTTAAAATGTGTTATGAAATAGCTGAGTTCTAATCTAACTCTCGATTAGGTTATTATTGCTGTTAGTGTGGGATATGTAGTTTAGGTTAATTTTTCTTCTTAGGATGGATTGGCAACTTCTGCCCTTGTAGATGTCCAGTTCTTCTATTGCAGCTCTTCACAAATCATGAAGATGAAATTTAATGGCTAGTTTGCTGTATGTAGAGAACACTATCTGCCAGAATTATTTGATTTCTTTTGGCTTCTATTGATAATGCCATATAGTTTCTTGCAGCTGTCAGAGACCACATCATCTTAAAAAGTACAGTCAATGACATCCAAAATATTGTAGTGTGTACCTTAAGGAATGTAACAGTTCTTTGACAGTGTACTTTTCGTGACTAATTTAAATTTTATTCATTTATGATTTATTTTTTCAATCTATTATTCTAATTAAAATGATCCATGCATTAATGGGATGTAAATAGGGTATTCCAAATAGTGCAAGCTATTAGACTGCTATATAGGTACTATTTTTGGATAATTTCTTAAGACTTTTATTAGAAAATGTTAATTTTTAAGAGTTAGGAACAATACATGCCATTTCAACTCTTGAAGAAATTAAGAGCATAACAATAAATGGGAATAATAATAATAATACCTTGAAATATAAAATAAGATGCAAGTTTGTTTATTTCAGTGTATATTTTGGGATCAGACCACAAAACACATTCTGTTTTTATTATTGATATGCTTGTTGAGTGGGAAAATGTTTCCTTATAGCTCCTACCCTGGAACAGCTTGAAATGTTAATGTTTGGACCTGATCTTTGTCACTTTTTGATTATTCTGACAATATTTTTAGGATGGGAGTACGAATGGGAGATTTTTGAGAAGCAAACTAATTGTACCTGGCTTAAAGATTCTGGATTTCTCAAATAAGAACTTAAATTGTGGTTTTCCCCCTCTCCCCCCAAATTTTTTTTGCAGAAATTTCAATGCCATTGTTTTGGTGCATTGTATTGTTATTTGCAGTCATCCCAAAGATAGGGGCTCTTTATTGGTTTTCGGGCCCACAAATTTTGACAGCTCTTGGGCCCATGTTTTGACACGGAAATAACTACTGTAAAGTTAGATTTGAAATAGTCTACTATTGAACATTATTATTGAGGGGCATAACTAGCTTTTTTTCAATTTAAATTGTGTTTATACTCAGATTTGCTTATAGGATAATAAATGTGTTAATCTGATAATTCTACATTTTAGTTACTGCAGACTAATAGGGCTACTATTTTCCTAGGAGTAGATATCTGGACATCCTTGACTGTTTCCAAGGAGTATGAATGTCAGACATTTAGAATAAGATTTAGAAGTCAGCCAAGCACTTTGTCCTCTCACATTTTGTCCTGCTCTCTGAACAGGTGCCAGTTTGCACAGATTGTGTGTCATTTTAAATACAACAGAGATCAGTGTGCCTGATACCATTCCATAAAAAACTTTGAAAAACTTTAGGTAGTTAGTAGATGGGAATGGTTTTTTCTCATTTAAATTGCTATGTAGAATTATAAAACAGCCTTTGAATGCTTTCAAATAGTTGTCATCCACTAATGAATGAGATACCATCTGTAATAATTAAGGTTATTCCAATTGTTTCTCCCTAAAGCAAAACTTCTGAAGGTTTGGAGAAGATTGTAAAGCAACGGCCAAGAAGGACTGTAGCAGTATTGTAAGTATTGCACTGAAAAGAAAATGTAAATTAAGCATTTTGCAAATAAACTGCCTGTATATATTTGATGAAAAATTAGTTTGTGGAGATGAATTACATGGAATGTAAAAGCATATTTTATAACTACAGTCTTGTTAAGTTACCAGGATTGCTTCATTCTTGTAAACTATGAAGTGTAGTCTTGTAATATAATTAGAAATTCACCAATATCACAGAAAAATATCTAACCAAGATTGATCTATTTTATATACATTTGTTTATTTAAAACTATCAGAATTTTAGAAAATCATTATAGTTTTGTTGAGTTGTCATTTATTTTAGTGACTTATTGTTTAGGTTGTTTTGCAGAATTATTTATTTGCTGATTTATTTATGTATTTCATTATTTATTTATTTGATTATTTAGTAAATTATTTATCTGATGAATTATTAATACATCGTCATGACAGGCTTTAAATTATTTATAACTTAATTTTGATTTTATTGCTTTTCAAGGCAGCATTGTTACTGACTAGAGT
>JANHFJ010002974.1:87593-108014 GCA_032468195.1 Cerberus rynchops
TCAAGGCCTGGGGGCCAGATCCAGCCTGCAGGGTGCTTAGATATGGCCCCGGGGCCTCCCTGAAAACAACGAAGGACCGGCCTGCAGTGCCTCTGCCAGCGAAAACACAACTCAGGAGGGCTGTGTGCGGCCCTCGCGAGCTCCGTTCTCGCTGGCAGAGGGTTGCAGGAGGCTGTCACAGCCAAAAACGGAGCTCGGGAGCCCGTTTTCTCTGGCAGAGCGCTCAGGCCACCACCGGTGCACCTCCGAAACGAGTGACATTGAGCTGGCCACACCCACCCCGTCAAACACAACCCTGATGCGGCCCTTGATGAAATCGAGTTTGACACCCCTGCCTTAGGCCGAGCAGTCCCGGCCAACACAATCAGTATCATGGCTGGGCAAAGGGAAATATTTCTTTCATTAGATGCTTTGCCTGGAATATGGATGTGCCAGCTAGACTCCAATGAACTTGCGTACGGTTGTTTTTTTTTGGCCAACTTTCCCTCATCCCAACCCAGTTCTGTCATCGTGGCCTAAACGTTTTTCCTGGGACATGCTGAATTCCAGCTGCGTCATTCCCTTCCACTTTGGGCGCAGCACTTGGGGAATTTCTGGGACCTGGGAATAGACGATGGGGTAAATGAGTGTGTCTGGCAGGGCCCCCATTTATGAATTCCTCCTCCTCCCAAGTCTTGCCATGAAAAGGAAGCCCAAGTCCAAAGACAGCGTGTGGTCTCGTTTCACTTTTATTATAGTTTGACAATCATAAGGTGGGGGGATGGGCAGAAAACACACAAAAAATGAAGAAGCAGTTCAACAAACAGGCCACATCCGCTACGGACTTGATTGCGGCATGAAGGAGAGGTGGAAAACCTGATTTCCACGATTTCCAATACTGACCAAAAAATCAAAAGACAGATTGTTCCCTCAGCGGAAGGGACTACAGTGATGGAGGAGACCCCCCCCCCAGACGTCGGGGGCTCCAATTCTTGCAGAAGTGCACTGTTCTCCCTGGTCCCTCCCTCTGGACCGTCGGGGTGACATCAGCCCTACCCAAGTCCAAGAGCAACCTTCTAGGTATAATCGGGGAATCATGTCCCATCAGTCCAAAAGTCCAAGGTTCCTCCATGTTCCTGGTTCCCTAAGTACGTCTCTTCCATGCACAAGGAACCCAAAGGAGGACTCTAACCATTGGCTGTCCTCCCCCCAATGGGGTGAGGATGAGATTCAGTTCTATGTATGCCCCCTGCCCCCTCAAGATCCCTCTCCCCCCCCACTCCTGTTTCACAGGGGCTAGAAGAAGGCATCTCTCTAGTAGAGAGGATCTTCCGCGGCTGACGACGGGGCCTCCTCTCCTTCTGCGCTGAGCAAGACCAGCTGGATGGCCTTTGGGACGTTTTCAAAAAGGGCAGCCCGGTTCTGTTGCTCACCCTTCTTGACCCAGTGGCCATAGATTCGGAAGGCACAAGCGTCGATCAGCTTGCGCACCCCCTTGAGGGCATAGGGGTCACACAGCAGCAGCTCCTTCGTGACCGGGCGCACCCGCCGGTAGCTGGAATAGATGCGGATGGAAGCCCGCACCGTCCACACAATGACCTGCCATGGGGGAAAAGAGGAAGACCGTCACAACAGACTACACCAGGCAGAGAGAAAAAGGCAAGGAGGTCATAAAAGCTGTTGGGGCCTGGCGGCCACTGGCCCCTCCAACAGCCGAGGAGGAGGAGGGGTGGGAGTCAGGGTCAGCAGCAAGGCAACCTGAGAGCTCTGAGGGGGATGAGGGAATGGAGCCAGCAGACAGAGACAGAGCCTGGGCCATCAGCCCTCAGATGCTGTGTCAACAGCCCCCAGGTCTGGAGGTGGCTGAGGAGGAAGTGGAGGAACAGCTGGGTCCAGTGCCTGACACATGGATGCGCAGAAGGCAGAGAAGAGGAGAGCAGTGGAAATCCATGGGCTGATCCTTGGGAAGGAAGAGCCACCACTGCTAATGAAGCCCCACCCTAACTCTGAGGACAAAAGGCAGGGGGCAGAGATGAATAGATGTGGCAGACAATTATTCATCTTCTGGTCGGACAAACTTGTTAGCCTGTGTTGAGAGGAAAGTTTTTTGCTGGGGCTGCCGGCACTCCTAATAAAGGAATCTTTGAGTTAATTTCAGAGGGTTTGACATGTTTGGGGAACTGGGTCAGAATATGTATTTCCACAAAACCTTTGAGTTTGCCTTTTTGTTTTTCAGCTAATTGTATAAGCTAAAAGATGGGACAGTTCTGGAATAAGGCAGATGGTAGTTCCTCAAAGTTCTTTTACCTTTCTTATTGTCACTCCTAGTATGGTTTCATCATCTTAAAGAGACATTTGACTTTAGGTTGCACTGGATGGAGAAGTGTAAATAAAATTTGGGGATATATTGATAGGCAGTGATTGACTAAAGAAATAAACAACAAAATGATAATTTGAATATCGCAAGATAGAGAGATGGGCAGCATATAAATTTAAACAAACAAACAAATACATAAATACATATTTATCTTGGGTCTTTTGCGGTATTTTTCTTCAAATATTATGGTGGATTAAATAAAACAGGATTTTTGAATTCTTAGATCTTTTATACTAATCACAATCCTTAGTGGATGGAATAGGAAATGATAGATTAATAGCCTAATAGCCTTAAGAGTAGCAGTAGAATTTATTCAGGTGACAGGTTTGTAAAAATGATTTATCAAAACAGGCCTCAGTCTTACAGTTTAAAAATAAAGAAGGATACACATATGATCCTAGCACTTTCTTCCATAAACATTTTAATAGGCTCCAGTTGGAATAGTAGTTTTAAAAAAAGATGGGATTTCTGAGTAGAGATTATTTTGATGGTATTCCAAATCAGAGAGACTTTTATCTAAACAAATCGTTATCTTAGATATTATAGGATAAAATCCACATCTCAAATATTTGAGATACAATAATAAGAATGTCTATCTTAATAAGTTCTCCTTACATTACAGTGAAAGCCCTTTATTAACTGTGAATCTACAATCTTTATTAATTGTGATTCTACAATATTTATTTGAAAACAAAATAAATAGAATTGAAAATAATGACACTTTTTAGAATGATGTACTGAGGTAATAATAGGGATTGTACATCAGTTTTGTCCTGAGGTCTCTTTTACCTGCGAACTTGAGAAAATAGACACATACAGGTTTTGTCCTTAGTATCATGTTTATGTACATTCATGTCTATATGGCTGAGGAAACATCTTACATGAAGCAGCTACTAAATATATCTTCATTCAAAAATCTAGCCTTCATGCATCTTTGCCCTCAGTCTCCTTTGTCATAATTTCTGCCTGGATTTTCTCTGACTTGCTGTCAGTGTACATTTGCTATTCTTTTAATGTCTTACATTGGCCTTAAAGGTAAGAGATCAACTTACCTTGTATAAAGCTATTTGGTTCCCCGTCTAAGCTCCTGATGTTTCTATGTAATAAAGGAGAAAGAGAGGTGTTTAGGACTAGGTCTGTGGATGGCATGAGAAATTTAATAGTAAAAATTGCCATTTTTTTCTGCTCTTATCCATAAGATTCTTCTTACAGTGTAAGTGTCTATTATCAGAATGCCCCACATTCTGCATTTCATTCACCTTAACTTAACCAAGTTATTAAATGAATCTGCGCTGACTTTCTGTGTTTTCATAGTACAATATGTTGACGAATGAATGAATGAATGAATGAATTAATTAATTAATTAATTAATTAATGACATTGATGACACTATGCATTGCCACAGAAAACTAATTCAGGGTAAAACTAATTGAGATTCCAATGTAATGTAAATGCAACTGCCAGGTTAGCAAACGACCTGGTTAAAAGTATTGTATGAACAAAGATCGTTTAGTTTATATACAGTATTAATAAGGATCTACCTGAGCAAATGTTGTTGAATAAGGGAATGAAGTCCTCCAGATTTATACAATCTACAATGGAATTAAACAGGTGAAGAATTGTGGGGAGTTCTTTTTACTGTTAGTACTAAAAGATGACAACAGAACTCAGCCCATAAGGGATTAACTAAAATTCTTCTCACAAAGACATGATTAAGGATAATAGAATCTTGGAAAGCCTCTTCAGAATTACCTATGATAGAAACAGTGTATCAGAGATTTTCACAACTTGTTGCCAATTACCAAATAGTTTGGTAGAATGATGGCAATTACAGTAGCACATTTGGAGCCATATGAGGGATGGTTGATGAAGCAAGAATCACTTCCAGAAAATGAAAACATAAAGTAGGTACCACTGGAGGATTAAAGGATTAAAAGGATTGCACAATTACAGAATAGGCAGTGCCTGGGTCAACAATAATACCTGTTAGAGGGATTTAGGTGTCCTGGTGGACTATTACTTAAGTATGAGCTAGCAGCATGCTGCAGCTACCAAAAAGCCATTGCAGTCTTAGGTTGCATCAACAGAGAGATAGCATCACGAACACAACAAGTGATAGTACCACTCTATATTGCACTAGTAAGGCCACACTTGGAATACTGCCCCCCAATTCTGGTCACCTAGATACAAATAAGATGCTGAAACCTTAGAAGAAGTGCAGAGTGCAGAGCAGAAAGCAATAAGATGATAAGGGGTGTATCACTGCATGCTTCAGTTGGTTTATCTTCCTATCATTGTCATGGTTTCCCCAAGGAGCCCTGGGAATTGCCATTTTGTAAAGGCATTGACAATTCCATTTGAGGCCCTCAGAGTATTTTAATTGCTAGAACAACTTGAAGTGAGCTATTTCAAGTTCATATAGTAAGCACGTCTATGAGACATTCAGAGTGATTATTGTATAACTTTTTAACTTCACAGTGCTAAACATTATTAAAAAGGGAAAACATGATTAATTTCTTAATTTATTTTGAAAGACAGATAAAACTAATGGCATTTTACAATGCAGCTTAGTTATTTTAAAATTGAGATTCTCACTGAGAGCTGCTATTTCTTAGAATTTGTTCTTCAACTGTGAAAATAAATAATATTTTAAAATACCTCCTTTTTTTCTTGTTTTGTGAAAATGGGAAGAAAAACAGAAAGGTACATAGTATACAAGGAAAAAGTAAAGAAAACAGTGGTACATAAATATTAACTCTTTCTTTCATATTTTTGCAACAGGTTTGGAAAACCAAAGACTCAAGCTAATAGCAATCCCCTGAAGATATATTTATCATGCACTGAGCTCAAACATATCATGTGTCACTTTGTTGTTCATTCTTGTCCAACCATCCATAATTATATCAAGTCATCTTGGACATTTTTATGCAGGCAGTGTAATTTAAGATGTAAATTCATGTCATTTAATATTCATGGTATCATTTGTCTCTGATCTTGTCGGCTCAACCAAACCAGCCCCTGCATCTGTGACAGTTCATTTACTGATCCAAATGGAATTCAGTGTATTCTTATTTTTTAAAGTCTCTCTTCCCTCTGCCAGAAATACCCTAGGGCAGGAGTCTCCAGCCTTGGCCACTTTAAGACTTTAGGAGCTTTGCTGGCTAAGGAATTCTGGGAGTTGATGTCCACAAGTCTTAAAGTGGCCAAGGTTGGAGACCCCTGCCCTAGGCAACAAATGCATGCACAGAAAATGACACATTGTTAATAAAAGGCCTATATAGTTTGTTTTAACGTATTCAAAAAACCAGGAATTTGAGAGAGATGATGAGCTTCCTCGCTAGGTTGAAAAAAACTTAGAAATTGACAGAAGACAGAATCCTGGGTTTTATTTGGGCAAAAAACATAAAAGCATGATTATTTTTTGATAGAATATGATTTCCAGGTTCCCTAGTGAATAGGTTTAGAATTTTGCTTTGCAAAGAAAATAACCTCTCTTTACCAAGGGACTCAGGATCTTTTGAAAAGTGATCTGTAGTTTTTAGAAGATTCTACTACATGTGATATTAGATATTTATGCTCACCCAGTTGCACTCAGACTGAGTGTTTTACAAAGATCCAAATACAGGTATTCCTCAAATTACGACCACAATTGAACCCAAAATTTATGTTACTAAATGAAACATTTAAGTGAGTTTGCCCCATTTTCTGACTTTTCTTACCAGAGAGTTGCTAAGTGAACCATTGCATTTCTTATGTTAGTAGCACGGTTGTTAAGTGAGTCTGGATTCTCCATTGATTTTGTTTGTCAGAAGGTCTCAAAAAGTGATTGCATGATCCTTGGACACTGTGACTGTCATAAATATGAACCACTTGCTAAGCATCTAAATTTTGATCAGGTGATCATAGAGATGCTGCAACAGTTGTAAGTGTGAAAAACAATCATAAGTCACATTTTAAAGTGCCGTTTTAACTTTGAAGGGGTCACTAAATGAAGTGTTACGTTTCAGCAGTTACCCAGAATGCTGAAATCTTTCTATAATACCTCTTCATGATACACTTTGAAAGTGTCTGTGGCATCTGAGTAATACAGCGCTAACTCTTCCAGAAAACAGGCACCAGTAAATGACCTCTTGCCAAAGTGCATCTTCCAAATGCAAAATGTTAATTGCTGATTATGTTGCTTGGAGGAGATGGGAATTTTTGATGGGAATATCTATGAGGCATTAGATTGAGGGAAGGTGTAACCCAGGGGTTTCAAAACTCGATTTCACTGAGGGATGCATCAGGGTTGTATTTGACCTCAGGGGCTCAGAGGGGCGTGGCCAGGGTGGCCCCTGAGTTCAAGGGGTCACACACACCCTCCCAAGTTCTGTTTTTACTGTCAGATGGCTGCAGGAGGCTTTCACGGTTGAAAACAGAGTTCAGGAGGGCCACATATTTGCTGGCAGAGGCACCATGGGCCGATGCTTTGCTGTTTCCAGGCTGCCCTGTCTTGCGGACCTTGAGTCTGATACCCCTGGTGTAACCCATTGTGATTTCTCCCTATTCTCCCCATAGCTACGGTTCTGCTTTGAAGAAGATGAAAATAGTAATAACAAAATGCCCAGACTCACCCTGTGGTCAGATGGATGGCCATGAAATTAAATTAAATTACATTATTAAATAAAATAAAATAATTTAATTTAATTATTAAGAGAGAGAGAGAGATGAGCTGAGATGTGAGAACAGGTGAATGCAGTCCTGCCAGTGTAAATGGATAGTATGCTCCATTTGGTGTTATTATGCCATTGGCATTACTACAGTATATTAACAGAGTTGACTTCATTCTATTGATAGTAACAAATGTGACTGGCACTTAGTCAAGCCGAACTCTCTGTTATATATGGTACCACCATCTAATGTTTTAACTACACTGATTCTTTTGTAGAAAGTCAAGAGAACCATTAATGTTCTCAGTGGTGCAGCATGACTCTGCTGCAATAAAGATAAGTCTGTATATTCAACAGTATTCTCGTGCCACTGTTTCAATTGCCTTGCTTTCAGATTTTCAGCAGGCTGGATAACAAGAATATTTCTTGTGAGCTTATTCGTTGGAGTCCTTATGATGTCCATGTAAATGTCTATAATGGAGTGAAAAATGAACCTTTGTAAGGGGCACACATGAGGAAAATTGAAGCTTAGATGTAGTATACATGCTTTTCTTTTAGATATCTTGGATTCAGTCTCTAACTAGAATGGTACTGTAAATGGTATTAGTACTGGAGTTCCAGGTTCAGATTTCCAAGTGAATATGAGCCAGTAAGTGACTTTAGCCTGTGGCAATCTTAGACTCTGTTGTTCCATCTACTTGTTCTGGAATTTGAAAAAAGAGGAAAGAGTGAAATGTATTCGTGAAAGAAAAGAAGAAAGGAAAATAAAATAAAAAGGAAACTATTGAGTCTGTTCCTTAAGTCTGCTGTATTATGTAAGCAAAAACTGTTCTACCAAATTAATAGAACAGTTCTAATCATATAATCCAGATTTCCTTACCCAATGTCAAATTGTATTATATCTGCTCCCAGAATGACAACACTATATGTTTCCCATTCTTTTTTAAGCAACCTAGTTCTGAATAGTTTGGGATTTGGGGATTCTTACTGCATGTTATATACACCAGAGAAATGTTATTCTTAAAATAGACACATTGCAAGGGTGGAGTTCAATTTTATTTCTCGCTTGTGAGTTAAATATTGTTCTATATAACCAGCCCCCCTATAAAGTGCCAAATAAATGTCATAATTTGGAGTCTTGGCAGGACAGAGGTTATAATCAAAGAACCTGTAGCTTTTTATGGAAATAGAAAAGAGGAACTAGAAAACAACAGACAGATGGCATGGAATTTAGGAGATGTTCTGATTTAATTTGTTATATTTCTGGCATCAAGATTAAACAGTGCTTTCATTTTCATCATTTACATCCCCCCAAAGTAGTAATTTGAACATTTGAGCATTCTGAAGAACGGATAAATATCACCAAATTCTCTAGAGGTACCTGTCATCCTTTCAGTTCTATGCACAGTACTTAAATTAGGAGAGATGTAATATCTAACAATAATAATGGACATGTGATATATAATGCCAGCTGTTTTTGTTTTTGATATAGGTTCTGAAGGAAGCATATGCTGTCATCTGTTAGTCTTAAAAAGTTCATGTGACCTTTTGTGGTATTTTGTTTCTCAAATCCAAATGTCTGAGACTGAGACAGATAATTACATTAAGCATCTGTGAACTGAGTTAGAGATAGTCTATTGCATTTCACAGTTGGAGTCTCTGTGAGTTGAGGATAAAGGGTGTCAATAACTAAGTTTCCCAAAGCTCTTTGCAGCCAGGTCAATTCACTTTTTTTTTTTTAATCTTAGTCTATTTTGATTGTTCTGTGCCTTCCAAGTCAGTGTGATAATTGCCCTTTTGATTCTATAATCATCAGAGAAGAACTTTCTGATTTCTCTGGTTTCTATACAAGGAAAAAATAGCCATTCCTGTTTTTTTTTAAAACATCTTTGAGTAATTAAAAATCGAATTATTTTCTTCCATCAGTTGAAAGCATTCCAAGGCGTCCCTCCTAGCATTCCAAGTTTGTCTCTGCAAATCACATCCGAACTTTCCCAATGTTTATATATGCTTGTTTTTACGGCTACTTTTCTTCCCTCTTAAAGATAATGTTATTAAATAGGCCTATGCTGATATATAATGTGAGTTTAGAGCAGAATGTTTTGATTAAGACTGCTATTTCTTTGCTGAAAAAAATCTGGAGAATCACAGGGTGCTGTGGTGATTATTTTAAACTTCTGCAGCTAAGTATGGAAGCCCTTGCTTTGATCATTTGATAACTTTCTATTTGATAGTGAATAGATGTGTAAAAGAATACAATCAAATTAGTACTTTTCTGAGTGTTAGTTGGCAAACTTGAAAATTGCCATCCATTTCATTTCATCAGAAATGTTCATTATTTTCCTACATCCATTGCAACCAATGAACTACAAAATAGAGTAAGGGCCATATTCATACCTGTTTATTCCTATAGTTCAGAGGTGGGGAATGATGGCCCTTTTATGAATTTTATGGCTCAGGAATTCTTGGAGTTGAAGTCCACAAGTCATAAAAGGGCCTTTGATCCCCATTTTTTCTGTAGCTGTAGATATATTAAGTTTTTGTTTTACTTGATGAAAATGACTACTGCTCTGGATCCTAAACAGCTACACCTGTGGTTGAAACGGGTTACAACAGAGTTACCCTGTGGTAAGATGGGCAGCCAGAAATGTTATTTATTTATTAATAAATAAACAAATACTGGCTTTATTGCTTTAAGGAGTGGGCCATTCATTGGCAAGCAGAATGCCTTATTAAATTATTTGGACAGGTCTAATTTTGTGTGAGTGCATGTGAGTAAAGTTGTGTGGGCGGGTGTGGATGGGTGATGGATGGCTTGAATGTGCATGTGAATATTTATCTATACATAAATCACAAATCCAATGTTGCAATTTTAAGCTAACCATTACTGTAATAAATGAAAAGCATTTTTCCATCTCTTTAATAACTTTGCAATTATATAAAGTTGCAGTGAAATTGTAATCGTGTGGTTTTCAAGAATAATTTAATATTAAGCATTGCTGGAAAAAGATAACAATATTCAATATTTGTTTATTCTTACAACAGTTGCCTATGGTTGGAATGGTGAACTTTATTGCAGTCTTTGTTCATTAGTACATATAAACATAGGTACATAAAATTCTACATATATTGTAAAGAAAAATGCCAATTAAAGAAGTTAAAAGAGTTAGGAGAAAAAAGGGAAGAGAAAATGGAGAAGAGAGGAGAGAAGATGTTAAAGGCATCAAAGGAGTACAGTTATAAATGATAATATTTGTAGCCTCATTCTCATAGCAGCAAGGCAAAAATTGCATATGACTGTATTATCGCACTGTATACTAAGAAGAAAAATCCTAAGCAGAGATCTAGGAGATATCTAAAGGCCTTTTGAACATCAGTGATTGTTGTCTTTTTCTAATTGGATTGTGTGTTTTGTAGAAAAAAAAGCACGTTGCTACTGTAAGCAACAAGGCAAGAAAAGGGGCACAATAACCAGTCTAAATGTCAAAGTTCTTGCTCTTTGTTTTGACAATTTATTAAAGAAGCTGAGGTGTAAGAGTCAAACCACACTGTTTCACAAACGTGCAATTAATAATGAAGTATCTTAATATTTTTAAAGGCACCACAACGTCCTTGTAGACATCATCCTACCAGCTCACATCTGGCTGCTCAGACCTGGTATTAGACTCATTGATTTAAATGACGTTATATTTCCCTGTGGTTCTCTGAAAGATTTTATAATTACATGGTCCTTGGAGAAGTTTATTGTCATTTACAGCATATATAATGTAGCTTTAAAAAAGAATAATTACAATAGTTGTATAACATCAGCTTTTTCTGGAGAAAATCATTTCTTTTTCTAGCAAGGCCAACACATTGCTGGGTTCACTATCTGAAAATGCTTCTGACACATTATCTTGCAAATTCCAGTGGAAGGATAATAACTTAGCATTCTGTATCAGGTGGGAGAATATTCTTCTGATTTGTGATTTGAACATAGTTTTTGATCTCTCTTTAACAAGTTGCTATATTAGTGAAGCTTAAATTAGTCTATATGTTGTAACTTATCCCAATTCTGGGTTGTACATATCCAGATGACCGCTAGATGGGGGCATAGAGACAATTAAATCTATTTGAGTTCTGCAGGCTAGATCTTTTAGCTGCATATTTAGAAAACTAACATGTTCATGAGGAAGATGAGATGACTATTTTAAACCAAATGGTGTTGATGGTTCATGTAAATCGCCTCAACCTTTTTTCACCTTGACTCAACAGATATAATGTTAGTAGGGTTATAATATGGATATGGATAAGCCAACCATTTATATACATGTAAATATACATACTCTGTCATCATCTCCCCAGTTCCCCAATGTACAACAGATACCAATTCTGCTTGTTTCTAAGGAAAAAAAAAAGATTTGGCTTTCCCCTCAGGCATTTAGGTCCAGTTAGGAGGAGTCCTCTTTTGATTGTTTCATCATTGTGTTTGGACATCATTTATTATTTTATACATTTGGTATGTTTTATTGTCATGTAGTTTCTTTGGTTAATTGTTTTTGCTGTGTAGCACTCAATTACATTTTGAATTGGGTAGTCATATAAATCTGAATGAATGAATGAGTGAGTGAATGAATGAATAAAGTGCTTAAAATAATAAAGAATTATTTAATATATACTAGCATATAGCCACAATCTTATAAAGTAGCTCAGAGTACAGATGTAAATGAAAAAACTTTGCATTCATTGTGATCTGAAACAGGTGCTTCTCGCCTCACAAACATAACAATAATGCGGCATCATCTTAATAAAGTAGACTCAGTATGGGAAGTCCAAGCCACTTCCCTAAGAAGTGACTTTTTCTCCCATTTTCCTAAGTGTCTTTCTGAATTCTTGGCTTTTGGGAGCACTAACTACTACAACTCCAATTATGACAACACATTTTGTGATGCAGTGGTGCTCACCATCACTAGGCTGTGATCATATTAGTTGGCCAGAAACAGCTGTCAAAGATAATATCTCTCCAAGTGCCTTTTAAGCTCTGCCAATTGGAATTGGAGTTGGAAGTCATGGAACATGGGTTCTATGGCTTTCTACCAGTTCTTCTGGTCACCCAGCATGCAAGCAACCCTTTTTTATAAGGTAAGAGAAGGTAACTACTCAGATGTTGAGAAGCTCCCCTTATGCTTATGGCAAACAGGGTATGAGGAAATTCTGTATGTTTGGGTCGTCCAATGAAATCCAACTAGATGGTGCAGGACTGTGCTTTTGGCACCCATGAAAGAGCTTCCTTTGGCTGTGCTACACTATGATTTAAGTCACCCTATCACTAGATTTTGTTAATCCCTGAATTTCTAGTGAAAATGTGCTTCTGTAATTTGATATAATTTTAATATATATTTCTTTGCACATAGAGTTGAATGTATGCTTCATTTTAAAAAGAGCTACACGGTAGCCATGATAATACAAGAAAGAGCATCCACAATCTACAGGCAGCATGTAGATCCAACTCTTTGCAGTTTCCTAGAGGATCACATTTCACCTATTTTTCAGCAAACTATTAGATATAGCTACATAGCTTTTTATTAAACAAATGAAAAAGTAATAGAATTGATACAGCATGCCTTTATCAGGGTTAACACACTCTTTTATTAACTCTATTGTACACCAGAGAACTCACCACAAAAAAGGGAATGGCACATGTTGCCTGTGTGGCACATCCCCACATCCCCGATATATCCCTTGTTAAGAGATGTTTTAAAAAAGAATAATGGTTCCCCCTTGTAATAAAATTCTCCCTCGTAATAAAACTATAATATCTTGATTATTTTTTAATTCATTTCATTTAGAACAACAATTGATAGGTAAGCAGTAAGTTGCCTCTGTTTCAATTAATCACTGGGGTTTGGGAGATATTTTGTCTTAATGGTTTCAAGCAAGCATCTGAAATCAATGGAAGGAAGAGATATTCAGAGTTAAGAACTTATTTCTTGGTTCTTGGAATGTGCTGCCCTTGTTTTTTGCTTTACCTTTTATTTCTCTCCTTTGATCCTTGCATTATATTCAGATTCATTGCTTCAGATCTGTTCCTTCTCTGCAAATCCTCTACTGACTGATCTTTGTCTTTCAGACTAATCACTTTGTAAGATGAATATAGGGTGATATTTTTCATATTCATATATTGCTGTTAATAAGTGTATTCATATAATACAGTTAAATTATTTGGGATACTGCAAAGATGGCTAACAGCTCCTTCAGAAAGTGATTGCTAGTAGCTTGTGCAGTTCTTAAGCTATAGATTCCTGACTCTAGCTTTAATTAGAAACATATTAAAAGATATATGTGTATATATGTTATTTTTGTATTATTAAATGATTTTTACTTTAATAATTTCATGCCTATGATTTCACTGGACAACAAAAATTTTGCTTCCTGAACAGTGTTGGATGTATCTTATAGATTTTTGGTTGCTTATTAGGAAAATAACCTGTAATTTCACCTATCACCTACCATTTTGTAGAAAACATATGTTTTTACACAACAGCACAATGGTACACCCTTCAGCATCTGTTGGCTATGCTGTAAATATGAATGAAGCATATGGAAATGTGGAGCTGTAGTTGAAGCACATCCAGTACAACAAGTACAACTAGAACATCTGTAGAAATCTAAAAGTACTGGCTCTGCTGCTTGGAATGGAGCTCAGATATACCAAGTACTGTTGTTATATATGAAAATGAGACAGCCATTCAAAAAATATTAATTTCATTAAAAAGAAATTATCATTCCCAAAGAATTTGGCTCCAGGATAGAAAAACATGGCACATAAACACCTTCTCGACCCAACAAAAGGCATTTTTGTTCCTACTTCACATAAAACTCATAAAATAGAAAATACTGTGAAAGCGATGAGCAAGGAAGGTGAAAGGTTTCATTATTTGAGACTAATGTTTCCAAGAATAACTGATGCCAAGATTAAGGAAGGCATTTTTGTTGGTCCACAGATCAGAGAGAAGCAGTTCAAAGATCTGCTAGTGAGACCAGAGAAAATCGTCTAGAAAGCATTCAAGGATGTTGCTGAGAATATTCTTGGCACCTGAAGAACACCAGCTACATTTAGCTGGTTGACAACTTTCTTTCAGCATACAAGACCATGAAGTGCAACATGTCATTGAAGATTCATTTTCTGCATTCACACCTGGACTTTTCCAAAAAAATCTAGATGTAGACAATGACAAGCATGGTGAAAAGTTCACCAGGAAATTGCTACAATGGAAAAAGTGTATCAGTGTAATTTGAATCCATCAATACTGACTATTGTTGGATACTGCAACGAGATGCATTAGACACTGAGTACAAACAAAAATTAACATCAAAACACTTTTTCCCCAATGAACTAATGCAGCAGGTTCGAAATATGTGATTAAATACATTATAGTCACCAAAGTTAATTTCATGTTTCTCAAGATTCCTAATTGATAATCATATTGAAATTATATTTGTGTTCAATTGGAAGGGGTATATCATAATCACTAGAAGTTTTTCAGGAAGCAAAACTTTTGAAATAAATTGTCTTTTTTTTTTTTTTTTACTGTACCTTTATATCCTGCCAAAACAGCACAGGCTGGATTCTTCATATTTAATTTCCTCTTGCTCCTACGTGAATTGTTGCTTTAACATCTGTGAAGTTGCCAGGTAGAAGGACAGTGAAATAGTGCCTGGGCTACTAATCCATTTGAAGGCTGCTTGTTAAATAACAGCTATACTTTGGAAATGTCCTAGACTCTATAGCAGGGGTCGGGAACCTTGGCTCTTTCATGACTCATGGACTTGGCTGGCTCAGCATGGCTGGCTCAGGAATTCTGGGAGTTGAAGTCCATGAGTCATGAAAGAGCCACGGTTCCCTACCCCTGCTCTATAGGAAATCTTTGTTCAGTAACTGCCTCATTTAGCAACCACTCAACCATGATAAAAAAGTAATGACAAACCCTCACATTTACAACATTTGCAGGTTGCTAAAACAAAGTAAAGCTGAAGGAGGATCATAAGCAGTCATGCTTTCAATTAGCAGCTGCTTTGCTTAACAACAGAATCACTGGTCCCAATTGCAGTTGCTAAATGAGAATTACCTGCAATCGGTGCATGTTATTTTTCTTTCCTTTTGGGAAGGAAAGAGGGAAGGTACTTATTGGTGAAAAGAAGAATAATTGATTTTGAAAGGATCCGAGAGGGTAGCAATAAATATGAAATTGGGGAAACAGAATTCATTGGAAAACAAATTATTGGTTGGTTTAATATGAGGACCGGCCTGTCTGCTATGAACTCAGCTCGTGCTCTTAGGATGTCAGTTGTCACAGCTGATCTTTCAAAAACTTAAAAGGAATGAAAGCTATTATGTTCTGATTCTTTTGATTCTAAATGCCAGCAGCATTTAAAGATATGTTACTATGAAATTAGGTTCCACTTATTATACCTGTCTAATAAGTGGGACTTTCTTAAGCTAGCAATGGAAGAGTGTAATGGGATAGGTTTGATTAAATAGATGGAAAAGATACAACACCCTCACTTTAGGAGGTACTAGTATCCTTTGCAACATGTGGAGTAAGATTCAGATTTATGAAGCCCAGAATTATATGTATTCTCCACATGCAGATTATGAAACAGAATCCCTGCAAGTGCTCTGTAGACCTGCCACTCATCTGTTTTTCTTTCTCCCTTCCTCTGTCTCTCAAGTGCTATATTATAAAAGCTACATCATAGCAATAGCACTTACACTTATAAAGCACCCATAGTGCTTTATAACACTCTCTGGGTGGTTAACAATGTCCGCATATTGCCCCCAATAATCTGGGTTCTTATTTTACCAATCTCAGAAGGATGGAAGGCTGAGTCAACTGTCAGGATTGGTCTCCAGGCTGTGGAGGCTCATCCAGGACTCATCATGTATGACAGTGAATGAAATTACAGAGCCAGACAAAGCCTGTTGTCCCATTTCACCCTAAAAAAGGAACAAAATTGCAGGGCATTTAGAGCAGGGGTGTCAAATTCAAGGCCCAGGGGCCAGATCCAGCCCATGGGGTGCTTAGATCTGGCCCGTGGAGACACCCTAGAAACAGCAAAGGACCGGCCTGCAGTGCCTCTGCCAGTGAAAATGGTGCCGAGGAGGGCCACATGTGGCTCTCCTGAGTGCCATTTTTGCTGACAGGGTTGCAGGAGACCATTGCAGCCCAAAACAGCTTAGGAGCCCATTTTCACTGGCAGAGTGCTTAGGCCACCACAGGTACCCCGACACGAGTGATATTGAGCTGGCCACACCTACCCTGGCCACACCCACCCCAGGTCCAATAGGTCAAACAACCCTGATGTGGCCCTCAATGAAATCAAATTTGACACCACTGATTTAGAGGATATTTCTAAATTATTGTAGGTAGAGTTGAAAATTTTTGTTATGCAAACAAGAACATGTATTTTCTTTGCAAACTACTTGAATTTCAATTCAAAATTAATTTAAAAAAATATTTTCTTGAGATACAAGGACCTCTTTTATACGAAGCTTTGATAACTTTTAAATGACATTCTTTTTAAAAGGATGTTCTCACCACAAAGCACGAGATGGTGAAAAGGGGGACAAGAACTGTCCCAGCAAAATGACCTTGCTTGTATTTTCTTTGCATTCTGGAATTTACCTTAAGGCAGCAGTCATCCCTATGATGTCATAATCTTTCCAGTTCTTTTGCCACTATGTTAGCATGTGCTAAAGAGCTCAACTGGTGAGGCAGAAATCTTAGGTTGTCTTCAGTGTGTCAGGATCAACAACGGGAGGCAAGGGAAGCATTATAAAATGGAAGAGGAAGAAAAATAGATGGTTTGAAGGGCACCCATTAATCTTTTAAATAAAATTATGTGACAAGGACTTCAGAGATAGTCATTAAGTTCTTCTAAATGGCAACCTAGCAATCTCTTCCAAGAACAGCCTTTACAGAATAGGATAATGACTGCCTGGTCAATTTCTATAAATTTTCTATGAAATTAGAATATTTATTTATTTAGAAATTAAATATAAATAGAGAGTACTGAAGAAGTGTAAAAGTAATGAGACAATTTGGTTTAGTAGTTAAGACATCAGGCTAAAAAGCAGGAGATTATGAGTTCTAATTCCACTTTAGGCATAGGAGCCAGCTGGATGATTTTGAGCCAGTCATTCTCTCTTAGCTAACCCACTTCATTGGGTTGTTGTGTGGAAAATATGAACGTAAGAGTTATTCATAAAAATAATAAAGTCAAGATAAAAAATTTATAAAATAAAAAATAAAAATATCTAAAAATAAAAATAAAATATCTAAAGATAATTGGAGATTGCCCCTTACAATTGACATCTTGTGTACTGTTGACTCCCTCCCACTGTTGTCATGTTGTAAGCCATTAAGAAACAAAAATAAATTCCTTCCAGTGTAATCAGAACCTAACAATTAATTTTTAATGCTAATTGGACGTTTGGTAAAAGATCTGTGCATTTTTGAACAGTTGCATTATTAGTCTTTGAGTCGATTAGGGTTACCAGAACTGAGCTGCAGGAAACTATTTGCAGCTCTTCAGACCTTTGCCACTCAGAGCTTATAAGTCTAGAGTTATTAGAATGCAGAACTTTCTTAAGATAAAAAAATTCAAAATTCATGTAATTTATGCTAGGTCTTACATTTTAAATATTTGGGAAATCTCAAATTAGAACAGCTAGGGTTGTGTTAAAACTGGCTTTCAGTAGTAATATCTGTCCCATATTGTTTTGGGGAGGTTGTGCTCATATTTCAGACTTAGTGAGCAGACTGGTAGTTCTTACAAGTCAACCTTCAGCAAAGCATTTCTTACAGGGAGGCAAGTTAGGAGGCTCTCATCCTTCCTCCAGCATAACGAAGGAGCCTCCTCATTCCTTTTTCTCACTTGCCTCCAAGTGCGATAGAGTAAGATGTTGCAGGCAGATGGCCTGGGGTGTGTGCAAGATGAAAACATCACTAGGAAATAAATATTTTCCTCATAAAATCAAATGTCACTTTGTTTTGGTTAGCATCATCTTGTGCCCAATCTACACCCTCTTTTTGTACATGACAGGTCCAATTTGTAATTCTCTTAAATCAGCACCAAGAAACTTGATTTCAAAATTGGAAATCTGTTTATCTCTGAGTCCTCCACAAGTCTTAAAGTTGTCAAGATTGGAGACCCCTGATTTAGAGTATTTTAATGTTCATCAAATTTTTTCTAGCCATATACTTGGGATCTTTCACAAATGGCTTTCAGGTCTCACAAGTCAAAAGACAAAATTCTTGTACTGCACCAAGAACAAAATGAGTGGAAAACCTCAGATCCCATCTAGGTATGGTTAAGTCAAGGGCCAGCTATTGGCTAATTTATATAGTGCTGTCGTCAGGCTCAACTTGCTGATTTTTCATTCCTGTTATTTTTGGAGACCTCTTCTTTCATTTTGAATGGGGAGGAGAAAACACTGATAAATACATTTGTTTCTTCACACACTCTTCATTCTTTTCTTCTCTCTTCATGGTTAGATAGTGACTATGTATACTGAAGAATTTTTTCTTCCCATGGAAAGCAATGTGGGAGAAATGCAAATGGAACCCATCCCTGCTTCTTCTCGTGTGCAAAACTTATACATTTTTACAATTATTAAGAAAAGATTCAAATACAGGGAATCATGCTGAGGTCTACTGATAACCTGTTTCAATTTTTCTACTTTAATTAAACAACACTTTTATTGAACTTAAAGAAATTACAGAGTGTGCTGATTACAGCAGATGCATCCTTTATTATTGTTTACGTTAAAAATAATTATTAAAATGTTGATTGTATGAATTTGACCTCTCAATACATCTGATAAATTGGAGGCATTTAAATAAAGGAACTTGCCTTGATTGTATTGGGTACCACTGCTCAAGGCTGAAATGTCACTTGTGACTGACTGTATTTTTTGCACAATCAATAAATTTGCAGTTCTTTTTCCTGCCTCTTGCTGGTTTCCATAGATACAGATGAGAAGTGACAGGTTCTTGTGGTCTGCATTGACCCTGTTCTAACCTTTTGCTCCTGGACTTCCATATTGGAGGATATGCTTATGCTGCTGTTTGTACTTCCTCTTATCCCACCTCTTTCCTAAGATGTTTTAGTGATGAAACCTTTCATTACATTCTAAAGGGGACAGAATTCTTCCTTGATTTTGTTTATTTGCTGCAGTAACTTTACTGGTTTATCTGACTTCTTTGACATGAGTATTTTGGTATGTTCAGATAGTGAAAGGTATGATTGTAATAATTTGATGCTGATACCTAAGTGGATATTTTGTAATGGAACACTAACATTAGGATGGCACTTTTATTGTTAATATTTTTTAAGATTTGTGTCAAAAGTCCATAATTCTACTTGCTATGTTTACCAAGATAATTATTATATTTCCCTCTAAGAAGTTTAGTGAGAAGAATTACAACCTTTCTCTCCATTTCCAAATTGAAAAAGGAATGGAAATGGTGCTGAAAGCATAATAAAATAGAAGAATCAAGCCCTACCTTGCCATATTTCATGTCTGAACCGAAGAGAAAAGTTGTATGAGAAGACAGCACTGATGATGTTACCTAGTTTGGGTAATGAAATGTCTTTAAGAAAATAACCAAGCTCAAAGGTCACCAAGGATCCCTCATTTTGATCTTGAGCTACAAATATTCTCCTTTAAAGTTGGGGTTAAGATTCCCAGTGGGCTGCCAAGTAATTTCAAAGCAAGATCCAGCCCTTCTCCACTGTTTTTGGATCTTGGAATGGTAAATGACTTCCAACTGGACTGGACAACTGGGATTGTCTCTGACCTTAGAAGAAGGTAGAATTTGAGGTAAAAAAAAAATGGAATGTGCAGAGGGGTGGGGTTTATGGTTTTTATGTTGTGAATTTCTATTATTATAAGCCACCCAGAATCACCTGTGAGTTGAGTGGCCATATACATTTGTTTAATAAATAAATAAATAAAATCCTGGTTCAGTCAAAATAATCCTTCAGTCACCACAAATCAAAATTTTAGAGACACTTACTATGCTATCTTCTTGTAAAAATTACTAAGATGGTATCAGTAAAAGCGCATGAAATTCTAAGATAGAATGCAAGAAACTAGCACCTCTGAAGAAATAAATTATCTCATAGGATAATTCCAAAGAGTTTTGCTGCTAGTCGCTTTGTTGTTTCAAGAATATGTAATACCCCAGTGTAGAGGAAAGCAAAATGTTACTAGGAAAATCAAGATATATGATCATCATGCCTAAAAGTGCTCCAACAAAATATAGTTTTTGGGACCCAGGTATTTACGGGACTGCCTGTTGCCACCATCAGCCTCCTGCCGGCCAGTGCGTTCCCACAGGGCGGGCCTCCTTGGGGTTCCATTGCCTGGAC
>JANHFJ010002974.1:126493-137822 GCA_032468195.1 Cerberus rynchops
AATTTTGTCAGGCTAGTAATCATTCTGAGTGCCCACCCATCAGAGCACTGAGCGTAGACCTAGCCTGCTTCTCTGTGTCACCTACTGACATAAACACGGCACAGAAGCCATGCCTGCAACACCTGGTAGGTAGCAATCTCCATAGACATGTGATAGAAAGCCAATGGCCCCAGATCTTGTAACAACTCATTTTGTTCTGACAGGTAGGAAAGTTCATTCAATATATGCTAAGGAAATATTGTGAAATAAATCTAAAATAGAAGTCCAGTTCTGCTTACTAACAGTGGCTTTGGAGGAAGCAAAAATCAAGAAATGTAAAAACTACTGAAATTATATGCAATTGTTTTTTCTCCCAGATTGCTATCCTGGTATTTTAAATATATTTAAATATAAATATAACTATTACAAATGTGGTTTCAATTTTTAAAACTTCCTTCAATAGACTGCATGTGACATAAGAACAAATTATATGCTATATTTATGCTTTTTGAAAAAAATAGCTACAGACTGGGGAAGGATTAGAATCATCACCTATATGTGGGGTAAGAGTGAAATCCAACCCCACCCCAATACTAGGAAGAAATAGTAGGTCACAGAGAGCCAAAAGAGTAATTTGCTTTCCCATATGTTCTAATCTTAAATAGAGCTGCTGTATCTTTCAATTAAAAATATAAAATAAAATCAGTATGTCTATGGATTTTGGATACCTCCTATGTTTTTTCTAATTTTCTTTCTATGTATATTTTCTTGAATATTTAATTCATCTATGGAAATCTACCTTATACCCTTTTAGTAGGTCTGGGGCTACAAGAATAGCATCTTCTCTGGGGTACCATCCTCAAAGCAGCTACTCCTAATTGCCACCTTTGAATCCTTTCTCATGAAGAAGACTCTGTTAAAATCTTGGTTGAACAGAAATGGCCCCTTCCTACTTGACACTAATTAGTTTTTCCTTTGCCGTTGATTTTGCCACCTGTCTCACTGTTTCATACAGGAATCCAAAGCAAAGTACCCATGACAAATGGCTGTCTAGCCTCTCCTTGAGCCCATCAAATAGAGAGCCTACCACCTCGTTGATAATTGGATCTAATGTCAATTGCTGTTAAGAAATGGCTTCCTAACATTCATTTGGAATCTGTCTGGTTGGGTTGGAATAAGCCAGAATATGATTTGCTTTATTGGCTTAGTGTGGTGTGTGAACCCAGTTATTACGCACAGTCTGGTTAAAACCATGGCTTATATAAACCCAGTCAGTGATTACATTACTCTTGAACTTTTATTGTGACCTTTAATAAAATGTTGTGGTATGAAGGACAGGTAGTCATTTATTTAATGACTGTTTAAAGTTACAATGGCACTGAAAAAAGTAACTTAGGACTATTTTTTTCACTTAACACTTGTTGCAGCATCCCCATGGTCACATGATCAAAATTCAGATGGTTGGCAACTGACATGTATTTATGACAGTTGTAGTGTCCTGGGGTCTTGTGATCACCTTTTGCAACTGTCTGACAAGCAAAGTCAATGGGGAGGCATATTCACTTAACAACTGTGTCACTAACTTAACAACTGCAATGATTCATTTAACAACTGTGGCAAAAAAAGGTTGTAAATGGGGCAAAACTTAACAATTATCTTACCTAGAGAAATGTCATAAGTCAAGGACTACTTGTGGTCTTGTTGAGGTTGCTCTGTAGGAAATTCCATTCCCCTTTTCAAAACATTTCTGTGTCTGCAGTTCACAACCCAGTAGCGTTTCTAGTCTGTGGTTAATGTGCTGTTGAAATATTTTCTCTTCCTTCAGTTATTATTTCTTTAAAATGTGAAACTGTGTTTCTTTAAAGATTTTTCCCCTTTCCCCTTTTTATTTTTTTTCCCTATAAACAAATGTTTAAATACTTCCTTCTGGACTGTGGGTGACAGAATTTTGGCTACCATACTGAGAAAATTATTCAGTGACTCGTTTATCTATTGTTTTCAGCTGATACCACCTCCATCTATTCAACCAGATTGTTTTTGTTACTGTCTTTTTCCACATCTCAGCATTTCTTTCTCCCAAACATTGATTATCATGATAAGCCGAGGAACAGCCTTGCTATGCATCTTCTTTTAGCCAAGAGGATTTAATGTCAAGATTTAAATGGCTGAATCTAAGGTTAATTATTAAAATTTCAGGTTTTGGTTTCACCTTTCGAAAGTGTCATGTAAAGCCAGAGACTCACATTTATATGCAAAGTAAGAAATGCAATGTTGTTCCTTGGTTTTTTTGAACCTTCCCTGTCCATTATTAAATTTTATGTACTGAGAATGATAGGCCAGAGATTCATTCACAAAACACCCTGCATTTATACAATATGGCAAAGTACATTCTTTTAACACAGCACTCTTTTGATCATACTGGAGAAGAAAACATTTCTATGTTCTTCATTAAGCAAATGCTTATACTAATTAATAGTAATTATGCTGATTGGTTGGATTTCAAAATCAGATGTGATAGTGTGCTGAAAACATTGTCTTTGTTTCCAGGAGGCAAATAAATAACCAGAAAAGATGCAACTGCCCAAAGTCAGAATAAGGACTGTGCATTTAAAAAAAAAAACTGTGCTTTGGCCGTGAGGAAGAATGGTTGCTTTCTGATTCTGAATAAAGAATGTTATTAGGAGGCTGGCAACGCAATCTTGTCTCCCGTAACAAAGGACTGTGACCCAGAAACTGTCCAAGCTCCAGTACCTTGCTGGTGGCTTCACGAGGGCAGACAAGGAGACATTTGTATCTTTCTATCTCTCTCTTTCTTTCCCGAAACATTTCTCTTCCAAAGGATATTGAGAAAAATTACATTGTAGATTTTGCTTTCCAATATTAGAAGCCCTTTCCTGGCATGTTAGTGAGAATCTGAAAGATCCTGTATTTGCCTAGTTACAGTCTTTGGCTATAGAACTATCCCTGTTTCTTATAATTACAACAGGTGTGTACAGAACATTTCAAATTGGCAAGAGCAGTTTTGAGTTCAAAAAGTATGAGTTCAAAAAGTATCAATAAATTAGGAGGCTTTTCTAACTATGGTATTTTGGAAATGTTTTGAGCTTGGGCATCTTTGTAAATTTGGCTGTTTACACCATCTGTTTACATAATCATTTGAAAGCTTCATAAAAGAAGCACACTTCTGTCTAAAACAGTCTTCCATAAATAAGCAGTTGACGCTTAGTAAAACCCAGTTGCACTGTTCAGTGAAAAGATTTTTAAGAAGTGGTTAGGGAAAAGAAGTACAATCGTAGAATGAGATAATTTGAACAATTCATGGTTGATTTAAATGAAAAGATTCCTGGAGTACCACTGGAGGAGGACAAAGAATGAATCCAACTGGATACAGGTGAGAGCTTTTATTGGGGCTTATCTTGTGATGAAAAGAGTAGAAACAAGCTTCCTCCTCTGCTCTTATATCTTTGGAGGATTAGCAGCCCTGTTTTGAGCAATCCGGTGTCTCGTTGTTATAGGGAGATCCTCCAGGATAGTTGTGAGGACTATTCTAGGTATCAATCAGATAAAAGCTGCTCTGAGCTGGACTTTGGTTGGGCAATTACAATGGAAATGGCATAGACACAATCTTGCTCAATTATCTTGGAAGAGGTTAGACCTCAGGAAGTTGACAGGGTCCTTGATGCTCTAAGTTCTGTCACTTGTGCTCAGGATCCATGCTCCCCCCCAGCTGGTAAAGGCCTCTTGGAATGTGACATGGGGTGGGCCGAAGTAGTGGCTAAGACCTTCCTATAGGAGTGGGTGGTTCTACATGCCTTGCAATTGTCCATCCTTGGATCCAGCAGCATTTGGACAGTCTGCAATCTTTTCTACAAACTGCAATCTTCCTTTTTCAGTGTTGGTAAGGGAAGAAAATTAGCCCTAAATAATGTGGGATGTCTCAGGACATAGTTCTCCTACCATTCCCATTTAATGTCTGCATGAAACTAGACTTCCTCTACTAATGATAGATTGGAATTCTGGTCACATTAGAGAATTATGGAATTGGGCAAATATCTCCTTTTTCTCAAAGTAGTATATATATCTATTCTCTTCTTCTACACTGAATATCTAGAGACTGTAGTATTTCATACTTCAAAATATGGTGTTCAAGAGTGTCTGAAGGTTAAAGAAAGCAATATGAAATATTAAAATGTAATAGTTAAAACCTCTAGAGTCTTCCTTGCCTTCATTTTAAAAGGGTTTGTTCTAAAGTTGAGCAGATTTATGAGCAGTCCATTAATTTTTTTCTTAATTTATTCTCTCTTGTTCTATAGGCTGTTCAGTATTAAATCAGGACTAAGACAGAAGCATTTAAATCAGTATCCAGAATCATAGTATTCAGGTAAGACATTTAGTCTATACGCTGTGCTTGAGATTGTGAATGGGTAAAAAAAAAATCAGACTATAAATGCCAACAAGATGGAGTAGCAGTTTGTTTGAAAACAATCATGATCATGATCATGTTGATAAGTTTGGAAAGGGGGTTCTGCAATTTGAAAAGTTCTCTTGGACTCATAGGTCTTCCTGGATCACCAGGTAGAACCTATGTCCAGAGAAATCATTGTATCCTAGCAACCATGATTCATCCTTTCATTACCATATGGTTCAACTATTATACTATGGTCTCTGTGTGAGATCCTCTGAAAACAAGGAACTATATTATAAAATATAAATTTTATATTCTGAAAAGCTTTTAAAATGATTTTCCAATTCCAATTCCAATTCATTTTGAATTTGATGTCATTTTGAGACTGGTTTTGAATGCTGTTATGAATTTATATGATGACCACAGTCCTATATAAGTTTGCTACTTACAGCTTGATTACCTGAAATTGAAAAGGAGAAGGAAGAGGACCTTATACTATTTAATAGGCAATTCTGTATGGCCAGATGTATGACTGCTTTTAAACCTAAGATTCATATTATTGGGAGATGACAGGGGCAGGGATGGTATTTGAATTCAGCTGGGTTATATTCTGAAGCTTATCATTAAATTAATTTCCTGACCCTTGCTGTAGTGAGTCATGTTATTGCCAAAATGATTTTAATCATGGAGCAGCAGTAACTACTGTAGGAGGAAACACTGAAATACTGCATTTTCCATCTACTTCACTGTTGCTCAGTTTGATTTCTTAAGTTGTTTGTTTGTGTAAACATCAAGGGAAAATAAATCATGCATACATACATATTCACCCAGCCATGTATAGTTGTCATGATTTTCCATTTTAATATAAGTAAAGTTATGCAAAGTGAAAAAAGAGTAAAAAGATAGTAATCCAAAAGTTATCTCAGAAAGATAGAAAAAGTGAAACAATCTAGTTTACACTGATACCATTTACTAAACCTCTCTATACTTTTGGGCACTTGCAAGCCATCCTTGCTTATCCAATTCCTACTTTTGTTTCTTTATACTTCTCACCTCTCTCATTTTAAAGATTTCATCAATTCAGCCTAGCTATAATCTTCTTAACTTCTTGAACTGTTTATTCTCCACCTCTATATTTGGTAAATATAGAGCTGGATTTGTGTTTCAATGGTTAATTACCTCCAAGATTTTTTTTACTCACTTTTATATGCAATCTGCATTCATTCAGCATGTATTCATTCTTGACTGTCTCTATTTTATCATACCCTTCTGAACTCCATTCCCATTATATTTATTTTTATGTTTCTCCTCACATAACCAACTCTCCTTTCTATATAATAGGGTTAGGGTTAGATATAAATAGATATAGAAAAGTATGCTGCGATAGCTAGTAATTTTTGCTTCCTTCGAGAAATATTAATTCATGTTTTTTATGGTGATACCAACTAAGAATCAGGCTCATTTTGAAAGCACCCACACCAAACATTTCTGCCAAAAAACCCTCCAAGTTTTGACAGATGGCTACACTAACTAGTCTAGCTATCTTCCAGAATGCATCTCCTCTCCCAGCCCACATTTAGAAGAGAGATTCATGGACGATTTTCTGCTGATTTTTGTGGATTTTGAAAACAGAAAGGAAACAAAGATGAAACAATGCACCAATCCCTGTCCTTAGCATGCCCAGTAAATAAATCAATAACAGTAAATAAGAACAGTACCATTTGACAGCTTTGTGCCAGTAATAGAATCCTGCTCTGTGGAGCAGCAAATTTCATATTACAGATAGCCTTCAACTTGTGGCCATAATCAGGATCAGAATTTCTGTTGTTAAGCAAGGCGGTCATTAAGTGAATCACTCCTGATGTTACAATCTTTTTTGCCATGATTGTTAAGTGAATCACTTAACTGAATCATGTGGTTGTTAAGCAAATCCAGTTTCTGCCATTGACTTAATTAGAAACCTACCAAGAAGGTCACAAATGGTAATGAACCCAGGACTCTCTAGCCATCGTAAATACGTGCCATTGCCAAGTGCCCAAATACTGATCACATCACTATGGAGACACTTTGACAGTTGTAAATGTGAGGACAATTGCAAGGTACTTTTTTTAATGCAGTTTCAACCTCAAACAGTCATTAAATAAGTGGTTGTAAGATGAGAACTACCCTGTAATATAATTTTCTCAAAGATTGGGGTACAGCACCTTAATGTGATTAAAAATAAAAGCCTAATATTAGCATCACTAAGTAATCACAATTCAGGTCTAGAGTGTGAATATGACTCCAGTACATTTAGTTAGGAGGCAGAAAAAAGATTCTACCAAATTAAATATGAGAAATATTTTCATTACCTTGATTCAGAAAGTATTAGCCAAGTTCACTATATTTGTAATAAGAACTTTTAATAAAGGCTCATTACAGTCCAATATATCTGAAAGTAATTGGTGAAAATTATTTGAATAATTAATGTCCCAGTATCACAATTTTGATATATACGTCAGTTATAGACAAAGATGTCTCCAAGTCCTTCCAGTCCTTGAAAACTCTTAAATAAAAAAGTCTATAAAATGATATAGGATCCAAGCCAAAATGAACTGAAACCAATGTACTGCAGGGGAAAAATAGGATTAGTGAACATTACCTACAATTACAATGAACTATAAATTTACAGTTATCTACATTTATAATAAATAAATGTCCAAAGTTAAAGAGCTAGCAAGTACCGGTAGTATTTTTTTTACTATATAACAAAAACAGGTTGTGTTGACCATATTATCGTGATCAGGAAGATTGGATGTCCCAAGTACTAAATTCTAGCTACATATATGTAAATTTAGTAAAGGATTTTATTAGCAAAATTCCAGAAACCATATATATAAATTTTGTTAAATATGTATATCAAGAAAAAGAATGGAGAGAATGAAAATGGCATATTAAAGATAGACGCATGAACACCACTTACAAGAAATATTATGGCATAAGGCCTTTGAAGCTGATTTTTTTCCTCACTTCTATAACAAAATGTTTAATCTCCTAATAATTATATATAATTAATGCTGTAGTAGGTTGAATTTGCCATTTTTGCCTTGCAAGCTGAGAAGGCAAAAACATATATCTCGAGGGGTGTTTCTGTTAGATGGTTTGCTTCCATGTTCATTGTCTCTTCCACATAAACTATAATTTATTGGCTCAATACATACAATTAAACTATAAACCAGAGTGGCCAGGAGAATAGACCAAATTAAACCAAAACCAAATAAATCGCTTTAACACTTAGTGGGTTGGTCAACTGCATTCCTCAATATTCATAGGATACCCACCCAATTGATTTTTCTTCTGTGTCAGTGCTTTGTGTTGATCTGGCTAGGACACAGAGTTTGAATGCAGTTGAAAATGTTCATGAGGTTTTTTTTTATTTTAGCAGTACAGTTTGTGTGTTTTCTAGCATTGATGTTTTTCAGCCTCCTATTAGAGTCTGTCCTCAGCCATCACTTGGTATCCTTGGCTGCAGGGTTTGTTGCAGACCAATAGCTACAGTGCTCCTGAGATTCTGGATTAGTTCACAGATTTTCAAATCTGGCTGATCTTTCTCCTCTTTCCTTCTCTTCCTCATCCTGACACTTGATGGTGCTTTGTCTGTATCAGAGGTGAAATTCAGCTGGTTCTAGCAGGTTCACTAGAACCAGTAGTAAATTTTCTAAGCAGTTCGGAGAACTGGTTGTTAGAAGAAAACTCTTTTTGTTTTCTTCCACTTTACAAGGTTAATCCTGTAAGGAAGGCAGGAAAAAACCATTCTGCTGTTGTTTCTAGCCTAATCTTTATTGCCCTGCTTACAAAAACTGCCCACCCAGTCACATGACCCCCATCCACGCCCACCAAGCCACACCCACAGAACCAGTAGGTAAAAAATTTGAATTCCACCACTGAGTTACACTGTGTCACAGTCTCATGTACAGGATTTTACACAACTTTCATCCCACTACCTTTTTGGAGTTGTGGGGTGGGAGGAAGTTTTCTATGTTTTATCTTTCCGAGGTTGGTAAAACGAGGACCCAAATGGTTGGGGAAAATATGCTGACTCTGTAAACCACTTAGAGAGGGCTGTAAAGCACTGTGAAGTGGGTGTATAAGTCTAAGAGCTATTGCTATTACTATCTGGCTCTGTACCTCTGAAGAGTCCTAATTAGTATGACTCTGGTCACGTACTGCCGCCTGCTGGCGACATAACTTAGTTCCTTATAGTGATGCATTTTGTAAACAATTTCAACAATGGTAAGCAAGATTACTATAACTATTAAAAACAGTAAACTATGCATGCAGATAGTCTTTGCTTAAAAGAGTAATTGGAGGCTTTTAGAATGGTAAAAAGAGTGGTTGCTAGAACTGGGTATGCCTAGTTTGATGAAAAGAAGGACTAGGGGTGACATGATAGTAGCGTTCTGATATCTCAGAGGTTGCCACAAAGAAGAGGGATTCAAGCTATTCTCCAAAGCACCTGAGGGCAGGATAAGAAGGTAGGTGGTAACTAATCAAGGAGAGAAGCAACCTAAAACTAAGGAGAAATTTCCTGATAGCTAGAAGAATTAATCAGTGGAACAGCTTGCCTCCAGAAATTGTGAATGCTCCAACACTGGACGTTTTTAAGAAGATAACCACTTGTCTGAAGTGGTGTAGGATTACCTGCCTAAGCAAGGGGTTGGACTAGAAGACTTCCAAAGTCCCTTCCAACTCTGTTATTCTGTTAACTGGGAATTTTGCTAAGTGAAGCAGTTGCAAAGTGCAATGTCATGGGACTATGCTGACTTGCCATGGCAGTTGTAGCAGTTCCAATTGCTGTCATTAAGCAAACCTTGCACGGTTGTTAAGAGCAATGTCTTATGATCTGAGATATCCTGTCAGCTTCCCCATTAACTTTGTCCCTTGAAATCTGGCAATGAAAGTTAAAAAAATGACATTCATATTACCACAGGAAGCTACAACTATCATAATTGCATGCTGGTTGCCAAGTGCCTGAAAAATGGCAATTTGACTGTTGGGATGCTTTGGCAGCCATAACTAGGTCATACGTCTCACCATTCAGCAGCATCATAACTTTGAGCTATTGCTGAATGAGTAGTCATTAAGCAAGGGCTACTTGTATTTGCCAAGTATGACCTATGCTTAGGCAGGTTACTTTTGTCCACTCTTCCAGGCTGCCTGAGACTCCAAGCTATTGCTTACCTGTTGTGTAAACTTGATTGTCATTGTAAATTCTTTGATTTTGAAATGACAGTGAACATAACCATATAATCATTAAATAATCATTAAAAAGTCAATTTTTGTATAGTGTACATTAGCTTCTTCTTCTTTCAGCTGTTCCCATTAGGGGTTGTCATAGCGAATCATCTGTTTCCACCTAACTCTATCCTCGTCATCCTCTACTCTCACCCTAATTAACTTCATGTCCTCTTTTAGCACATCCATATATGTCCTGTTTGGCCTTCCTCTTGACCTCTTGCCTGGCAGCTCCATCTCCAACATACTGCTTCATGTATAGTGTACATTAGCTACTTACCATATATCCAAACTTACAAATTATAAAGAAAATTGGAATCTAGAAACATAGTCATTCTGCCCCTAAACCAGCTATTACAATGTGAAAGACAGCTGACTGACTTACAGAAGGTTTCCATCCAGGAGAGATGGCAAGTTTTTCCAACACATATTTTTCATATAGAAGATGTCAGTTTACTACCTCATTCTAGCAAAAAAAGCACCTTTTTAACATATAAATATAGCAATATGGATCTACATAAGCCCAAATATGTCTTTTTTAAAATTATCACCCCTAAGAAGAAAAAGTTCAAGCTATTAATCCATGCCTCCCATTGCAAGACAGATCACTGAAGAAACTTTAGAGAGAAACCTGATTAACTTTCTCAATGCCTTGTCAGGCCTGGAACAAATTGACATAATAAAAAAGATTGGATGACCTGAGGAAATTATTAGTGATAACACAGAAAACAGCTAAACCATTAATAGACCTGGTTTCACAATTCTTCAAGATAATTGCATCCACTTCAAGAGAACATCTGTTGGTACTCCTATTGTTGCTACATGGACTCCAGACATGGAGGACAATAACCAAGAATCCTTGGGGTCAGATCTAACCTTTCTCCTTCCAGACTTTGACAAATTGCTGCACAACCCAGACATTTCAAGGAATGAAAATCCAGATGCTGCCTATAGATAACAGGAAACAATCCACAGTTCAAAATTCTGTGTCTTGCAACACAAATCCGGCCAGAGCTATGAGGTGACTATTCAAAGGCTAACATTTCTGACAATGGACATGATATCCAAATGAACAGGTAGGTTCCTAGCACAGAAAACAAAGGAAATTGGGTAAAGGCTAAATGAAGGTCATCTCCCAGGCCTAAGCCATCCCCTCTAGAGATTGATGGTGTCACACTGTAAAGTGGAATCCTACCGGTTTTGCTACTGGTTCGATGCACGCACATGCATGCCAAACACACTGCAATGTGGCTCTTTAAATCTCTTTTACAGGCACCAGAGGCAGCCGAGATCATCAGGAAGGCTCCGTAGATGCACCAAACAGCTGATTAAGGTAAGAAACAAAAAAAAATGAAGCCCATATAAGGAAGTATAAGGGCAGGGGGAGGTGGTCGGGGCCAATTTCCAATCGCCACTACCGGTTCTGGCAACATGGTGCAATCTGGCTGAATTTCACCACTGCCTCTAACTATATGCAAATATATATCACCCAAATTGCTGACCAACCCAAATTCTATTTGTGCTTGCACACCAGCAGGTGCAATTTCTTTAAGACTGCAAGGGAAGCTCAGCTTCCCCTATAATGTCACAAAAGTAATGGTCAAATTATGTACTATTGTATTAACATTTTATTGACTAAAAATTCCCGTAGCGTCACAGTGCATTTCCCTG
>JANHFJ010002974.1:150220-160358 GCA_032468195.1 Cerberus rynchops
TCAACTCTCAGAATTCTGGGAGTTGAAGTCCACAAGTCTTAAAGTTGCCATGGTTGGAGACCCCTGGTTTACAGTAAGTTAAAAACTAAATCATAAGAATATATGAAAATGCTTCAAAAACATTTAAGGCAAAATTAAAACTGGAATCATTGAAAGTGTTTGAATGCACAATTAATAACAAGGAAAGATGGATATTTATCATTTTCCTTTATGTTATGTTCCTATACAGTATGTTCTTGTTGAGGTCATTCGATAGATGGGGGCCACACAAGTGAAAGCCCTCTCCTAGATGCTATATAATTGAGCTTCTAACAGTGGAAAATCTTGAAAAGGACCACTCTTAATTACCTGCATGTTGCCATTTAGCTAAGCAAAAAGTCTGCACATTAATGGTAGCCTCATTTGAATTGAGTGTGTTTGTCTCCTCTGCACAAGGGAAACTCTGGCAGAGTAGCAGTTACGACTGCAATTGTGTTGAAATGAATACATCGCTTTCTTGGTTTCAGGGTGTCTCCCTCAACAGGGAGACCTGGCAGAGCAGGATTGGTGTCAGAGCATATATTCCCATATATTCTCCCATATATTTCCTTTAAGTGTTCTTTTTCCTTATGCTAAAAGAGAATGAGCAATTACAGATAGTCCTTGTTTTGTGTCTTCTCACACAGCGACCATTCAAAGTTATGATGGACCTATTTTAGAGTACTTATGACTTAGTTTTGAAGTTTCAGTTCTCTCTGTATCTCTCTTTCCCTCTCCCTCTGTCTTCCCCCCTCTGTCTCTCTCATATCTCTATCTCTCTCTGTATCTCTTTCTCGCTCATCTCTCTTCTGTATCTTTCTCTCTCATCTCTCTCTCTCTCTCTCTCTCTCTCTCTCTCTCTCTCTCTCTCTCTCTCTCTCTCATACACACACACACACACACGTGGGCATATGACCAAAATTTTTGGCACTTGGCAATGTGGCCACATTTACAACCATTTGTAGTTTGCCATCACTGCATTTTATGACAGTTCTGCCAAAAACAGCACTTCCAGCAAAACTGCACATATAGAAAATCATTGGATTGCTTAATGATGGTAGTGTTTGCTTAACAATGCAGTGGACACTTTACAAACATTGCAAAAAGGTTCAGAAATCACATGACCTACCCATTTTATGACTATCATGAGATCATGATGTGGTAGCTCCATTACAGTCACAAATCAAGTACTACCTTATTAGTGGACTATACACTTTGTCCCTCATAAGCACGATGGAGAAAAAACAGTGAATAAGATCAGCCTTTTCCAACTCTGCCTTAATTATATTGAATAAGAAAGGGAATTACTTTGATAGGTTTTCAGGATTGTTTCATTATTTTGCTAGCAATAAATATCATTCTAGCAATCCAAGTGGTTCTTGTTTCTGAAGCTTCCCAGCCTCACAAGACTTGAAATGTTTGAGTGAAATAAAAAGCAACTGCATTTCAAATGGCATTATATGGAGAGGTAGTTTTTTCCTCTTACTTTCATTTTCTCTTTTTCCCTTTCTTATATGTGCTTTTGCAGTGCCTCAGCCTCCCACAATTACAAAGCAGTCTGCAAAGGATTATATTGTAGATCCAAGAGATAATATATTCATTGAGTGTGAAGCAAAAGGCAACCCCACACCCACGTGAGTATAATCATAGTTTATTTTCTCAAGAGAAGTATACAAACAAGTATCTGAATGATTCCTGTATCACTACAAGAATGGTTATGCCCATGACTTACATAGAATTCATGGTTATGTTATTTTGGCAGTCACTTTATGATGAGCAAAGATGGAAATTTTTTAATACTAGACCTATGTTCATCACTATGACTCATGATCATGTGGCTTAGAGCTGATGGAAACAACTTTTTTCACTCCACTATAAAACAATTGTTTTGTTTAAAAAGGTGTATGTCATTTATTATGCCAAGTGTATCAAATAGTTATACATAATCAAAGTGTTTCTGGAGTGGTTTCTGGTAGCTTTGCATCACAAAGGTTCTATTATAATCACTATAGCTCTAGGCCTTCTAAGTGCATCCTGGAATTTAAAATTGCCATATCAAGATTATTTTGATAAGCATCAAATGTAGACATGGTGTAAATGTAGATTTCACCTCTAATCATCTTTGATACCATTAAAATCCTAAATGGGTGAATACCCTTGCATTACAATTCATCCAAGTTGTAGGATTCAGGATCCATTACTGCATAGAAAGTTAATAGCTCTCAGGTAACCTGTACACTGTATAGAAACAGAGGCCACCATGCTCAAATAGACCCAAGTTACTAACCTTTGGTGCTATGTTGTTTATAGGTTTTCCTGGATACGAAATGGGAAGTTTTTCAATGTTGCAAAGGATCCTCGAGTAACCATGAGGCATTGGTCAGGTACTCTGATAGTTGACTTCCGCAGTGGTGGGAGGCCAGAAGATTATGAGGGAGAATATCAGTGTTTTGCTCGAAATGACTACGGAACAGCTATCTCCAACAAAATATTCTTGCACGTTTCCAGTGAGTATAATTTAACACAAATTGTTAATTTCGTTGTGCATTTCCATAACCTTATCAGTTGTATGGTTCAGTTTGCTAGGCCTTTGTTTTGTTTTTAGAATGGTCATAAAATTTCTGGAATGCAATAAGCTCATGTACAGTTTAAAATGCATACACTGTTGTTGCTTACCGATAGGTGAAAAAAGACTTTTTAGCATTATATATTTGTTTCAACACTAGTATAAAACCATAGCAACTGTCTTCCATTGCAGCAACTTAGAAAATTTTTGTATTTCTTTAAATGTATAATTTATGACTTCTGTGAAATCTTTCCTAAGCATATTTTAGGGTGGGGCAATAAAAAACTCAGCTTGATAGCTTTGATCACTCAATTGGAGCCCTCTCTTAGAAGTTGGATTCTTCCCCTGCAGACATCATTACCTTCACCACCAGCTTATTGTTTCCAATCTGCTCTTAAATAGGATCTGTTTATTCAAAGTTTATATTCCTGTGCTCCTTTATTCTATCTTTTTTTTCAGTTTTTTTTTTAAATGTCATCAGAGATGTATTCATTGGAATCTTGTCTAATTTCTCACTTGCACTATTTTTCTGGCCATTATTCATTATCCCAGGATCATTTCATAAAGAATCTTCTTGAATCATTCTCTTTAATTAAAATACATGAGTAGATGCAATTTCTCTTACAAGGTTTATCATTTCAGAATCTCCTTTGTGGCCAAAGGAAAATTTGGACATTCAAGAGGTTCACGAAGGTGCTTCACTTATCTTGGCATGCAATCCTCCACCTGGACTACCACCCCCTGCTATCTTTTGGATGAGTAGCTGTAAGTCTACCACCCTCTGCTATCTTTTGGATGAGTAGCTGTAAATCTGTCCATGACTCAGGTGGCTATAATTGTATTTAAATAGAGATAGTTCCATGACGTAAAATGTGATGGCATCTTAGGCTGAATACATCAGATTGTTCCTTGTGGATACTCACCATATATAGGATATTTGGACCATGGCAAAAACCATGCCTTCAGATGTCATGGATAACAGTCCACACAATCCTTCATTTTTGAAGGAGGCTAATGCAAGCTAAAGGATAACATACTGTATATAGAAGGGACAAGTTTGCCAACTATTATATAACTGCAAAGGAATAATCTGCCTACTTTTTCCCTCCTTCCATGTTCTCAAAAGCAACATGGAGGACTTGTTGTCAGTTAGCAGCTGTTAATTATTAATCAAATAAAAGCTGGAGTTGCAGACACAGCTGGTCCAAGAAGCTTTGCCCCATGTCTGTCCCAAACCGCGGCATTATGCTTTTCCAAAATATATATGCAGGATCTCACTTTTTGAAATGTACTACTTTGATGTGTTTTCATCCCCCTGCCCCCTGAAAGCTGTCCAAATAAATAAATGGGCTGGCTGACTACAGCTATTAGTAAAAGAATTTGCATTAAAAAAAATCTGTCCTTGCCTTCTAGGTTTGTAAATATCTTCTTTTTCACATTGGCTAGATAACAAGGGGGCAAACTCTGTTGATTAACTACAAGTACAAAAGCAACTTATGTTTACGTGAAAAACACTGTAAATTATTTTCATACATTTCACTGCATACTTGATATGATCATATATGAGAAGACTCATATTCATATCATATGTGAAAAGATTCACATTCATATGAAAAGATTCACATTGAAGGAAAACATCTTAAAAGGTTTTTCCTGTCTCCATTCATCACAATAATTATGGTGGCTCAATTATTCTAGCTTCTTAATGCTGGCAGGAATTGATGTGTGGCGTTTGGAGATTGTTAGACCTAGTAGGTAATTGTCATTGGTTCCAATGCAGCTATGAAATATAGCACATAGGTGTGCAACACAGATATGAGTTCTAAAAAGAATTGCTGTTCCTTCTTCCAGCCATGGAACCAATCCATCAAGACAAGCGTGTCTCTCAAGGGCAAAATGGTGACTTGTATTTCTCTACTGTCATGCAGCAGGATGCTCTGACTGACTATAGCTGCAATGCTCGCTTTGCTTTCACACATACCATCCAGCAGAAAAATCCTTACACCCTCAAGGTCCTGACCAGTAAGTATTTATTATGAATAGCTTAATTGGAGTAATGTCAGCAAGATCCTTTCTATACCAACTGTACTGACAATAATTTATGTTGTTTCCATTCTACATGTTTAAAAAAAGTTGAAAATTATTTATCTTCTTACATGATTGCTTTGCATTAGTGTCCAAGGAGATGAGATGGGAGGGGGGAAGGATTTTTAAACAGCCCTACTATTGCTCTTAACTACTAGTGAAAGAGAAAAAAGAGATGTCACCATCCAGCTGATTTATCTACAGACCCAAACATTTAAATGTTTTAAGGAATATAGTTTATTTGAATATGTTTTTGGAAATTAGAATAGCATAAAATGTGAAAACTGGTCTTACGTTGTATTTTATTTTATAGTCCACAGCTTTCTTACTGATATGATCCTACACCGTAGAATTTGGTTAAATGACCAAAATATGTTTGTTTCTGGGACCAGGAATCATTTTAGAAACCTTCAACAGACTTATCTGAAACTGGTTTTATTTTATTTTTGTTTAATTTAGAAAAAACAGGTTAAAAGTTATTTCTGCAATCAAGTTAAGTTTGATTTTTCTAACTGTATGCATCTCTATGCTTATTTAGTAGTTGTAAAGAAACAGTGTGTTTGGCTTCATTCAGCCTCTTATGTTCAGCTTGACTCTGAAAACCTCGCCCTTAATTTCTTCTGGTACTTTTGTAACACTAGGAACTATCCTTAGGACATTCCTGGTCTTCAGATGTCATTGGTCTAAGAAATACTATAGGCAATTGACACTATTGCTAAGACATAACCTGCATTTATTAAGGGTATGCTCTTCATTGCAGTCTACAAGTTGTGTAAAGATAGAACAAATTTTGTCTTCATTTTTAAAAATCATTTTACCTGAATGATAAAAAGAATCTTACTAAAAAACCTGAATGGAGTAGTCAACACTAACTTGAATGCCCAATATATAAAGGGAATAAGGGGAAAAAGAAATAGTAGGTGACTAGTTCTGAGAAGAGAACCTCAATACATTGGTGGGATTCAAATAATTTAACAACTGGTTCTCTGCCCTAATGACCAGCTGAACGAGCGGTTCTATGAACTGCTTAGAAAGTTAACAACGGGTTTTAGCAAATAGATGCAAACTAGATAAATTCCACCACTGCCTCAGTACAATACAAAGTTCTTGGCTTGTAGTAGATATATCTCACTGCTGATTTATTTAGGCATATGTTCTTGATTTAAAAAAAAATACGTAGGGAACTTAGAGCTAAAAAAGGAGAGATAATGTTTTAGTTAGGAAAGTTCTGTGGGCCTTCTTTGTAGGAAAGGAGACAAAACTGATGAACAATTGTGGACTAGAATATAGCCAAAGAATGAATGACCAGCTAAATGAAAGTAGAAAATGAAAATAGAAAGAACCTGAATATTCTCTTTTGGTATTTCAGTGTAATGATATCAACCATCATTTCAGTCATTTTGGTGTTCATCAGCTCTGTTTTTATTTGAAAATACCAGCTTTTCCCATCACTTTCTCTCTGATCATTTTATATAAAAATATTAGGGTAGAATGTGACTTTTAACATATATTGATGATCCCGGGTGGAATGCTGAAAGACAACTAGGACAACTCAGTGCAGCCAACTCAGTGTAGCCAACTTGCCATGGCCAACTTACCACAGCTAACTCACTGTGAAACAACTCGCCTTGGGACAAGAGTTACATTAATATCAAAGAAATGATGGAATAGAATAATTTTAAAAAGAATGCAAAAGGAGGGACAAAATGAAATGTGAATGATAGAAAATAAAATAAGTTTTTAATTATTTTTAATACTTAAATTGAATTGTTTAATTGTCCTACAATGAATTGGCCACAGTGAGTTGTCCCATGGTGAGTTGTCCCATGGCAAGTTGTCCCGTGGCGAGTTGGCCACACCAAGCTTTCCCATTCCATGCTGAAAGACATCCTCTGTTCTGCCATCTTGTACTATATTATCATTGTTACTATGTTCAGATTGAATATATGATTTGTATAATTATGTTTCTGTTTGATACTAGTCTTTTAATTGATAGTCTCTCATACACATTATACAATTTCTTTCTGTATGTTTTTGTAATTCTGTTATTTCTTGTGAATTTTTACTTTATCCTGTAAAAATGTATAGAAATTAAAAAAGTTTTACTCCAAGCTTGGATCAAACCAATTCTATTTAAAAAATCCTGTTAAAACAGTTCTATGAATTTCAGTAAAATAAACCTCAAAACATTTCAGATATTCTCCTGTAGGGAACAAAATAAATTTGAAGAAGCCATTTATTTTTTGTCCTTCTTGTTAGGCCATAAACCTGCTAATGGCTTTTGACAATGCAATTTGTAGAAAAAAAATGATATTGTTTTTAATTTAATAAACATTCTGCAAAGAGAACGCAGAAGGAGTTCTTCTTGACTATTGCTATGGGAATAGAAATAAGGGCATTCCTCTTCCTTGGAGACAAGCTAGTTATGACAGACAAAGAATGAAGTTTTAATCTTAGGGTATCAGGAGCAATGCTGAGATGCAGTGCATCTGTGTTTAAAAAAAATTAGTTACATAAAATTTTATTTATTATCTAATTGAGAAGTGGTACTTACTTTGTGTAAATAAGTAAGATACAAAGTAAGTAAATAAGTAAGATATAAAGTAAGTAAATAAGATACACAAAAATTTGGCAGACACTTTGCTGCAGTTTTTACACTTTTTTTCATCTGCTAATGAAAATTACTGGCAGTGTAGGAGGCCATTTGGAAACAATCAGTCTATAATAAATATGATTGGTTGAAAGAAAAAGTGATAAATGAAAAATACACATAATGACATTTTTCCCCAGAAATATTAAAGCATTATTGTGTTTTCAGCTTTTAAGTTGCTCTATTTTAATTTCTTAGTGCTTGACAAATTACAAAATGTAATGAAATTTGTTTCTCTAAAACTACAGGGCTGATGAATTATTTATTTTCCATTCAAGTTATAAGAAATTGAATAGTATTCACAAATTTACATTGAAGTGTACCAAACTTTTTGTACCCTTCATCTAATAATTTTAAAATACTTTAAAATGTTTTTCATTTAAAATGATAAAGCATGGAGACTCAAAGATTGTATTGTTTATATATTTTTCATACTGAAGTGTTTGTTTCAATAAGTATACTTTTATGCTTGTTTCAACTTTGCTGTTTCAGATTCCCTATTTCTCTGTATGCTGTTTGGAATAGTTTGCTTATCAGATTTTAAAGCTTGGTTTTAATTTCAAATCTATACTTTAGATTTTAAACTGGATAACGTATATGTTCAGATTATTTTTCTAAATAATTTTCTGATATAAACGGGCTAAGATATATGATTCTGAGGTAATTAGGTAATGAAAAGAGGGAGAGAGAGAGAAAGAGAGAGAGAGAAGGATGAAAAGTAATTTCAGATTCTGAAACTGTTGTACCTATCCTTTTATTTCCCTTCTCTTTAATTTTCATCTTTAGTCTTGCTTTGGTTCATTCAAATTCAAAAATACTTGTAAGTTGCATGCTTTTCTATGGCAATTTAATTGATTTTAATAAAAGGTATTATCATTCTGTAGCCTTGTATTTAGGAACATATCTAATTGCCCTAGGATTTCATGGAGATAGTAGAGAAAGGTGACAAGAAACTGATTGCTCTGTTCCTTATTCCTTATAGCAGCCTTCTTGGTTTTAGTTCTCTGGTGATTCAAAGTTCTTCCAGTGATAGGCCAGCATGGAGAAGAGAAAGGGACATAAAGTGTAGGGAACAAACTTTTCTAGAGTTGGGAAGGTAGTAGTACATTGATTTGGTAACATTGATAATGCATTCATTGTATGGTGCCAAGGTCTTCCTAGGATACCCCATAACCTGCCTTCTCATATTATCTTTGGTCTTTTCTGATGTCATCAAAGTTCAATTAGAAAACTACTCAGGCTAGGGGTTCTAAGTGTTAGATTTTCTTCTCTGAGTTTGAAATCCTATCACCAACCCCAGAGAATTTTGAAAAAGTAGACTTCAAGGATAGTAAAAAGTAGTTGCTCCTGTTATTACTATTGGGAAGTAATTTTATATGGTTTTTTTCATAACATTGTCTTAGTCATGGATATCTCTCAGCAATTTATTTTAAATGAAACACAACTCATTGTAATAATGTTTGCATGAGCAAAGTGCAAAATGCTCATCGTTTTTTCTTTGTTTTAAAGTTGTTTTGTTGCTTCTAATCCTTATTTGGCATTTGGTGCAAATTAGCAAGAATATTTTGTTTGCTGTGTGTGCTTGAAAAAGCTTGTGGCCAAACAATCCCAATTTTGTGAGATGTTTAACAAACCTGTTGAAAATTTCCTGATATTTAGGAAGTCAAATGCAAAAATGTAATCAATGCTTTCTTTAAAAAGTTTTGCAACTGTTTTGATTTTGCATGTTTGTGATTTTTTTTCCAAAAAACCACACCTATAATTTAATATTTCATAGAAATAAGCAGTCTTTTAAAGCTGCTGTCTTACATTGCTGTATTATCTTGTTTATTTCTAAACAGTCTTCAGGCCTCTTGGAATGTTATGTGTATGATGTTTCATATGTTTTCTTTCTAGCATGCACTTTGTATTTATAAAGTTAATTTTCTTTTGTGCTCTTCCCTTCCATTACCTTTTGGTTATTCAGTGCATGTTTTGTTGCTTTAGAAAGTTCATGTTATTTTATTTATTACAGAATATCCCCATAATGAAGTGTCCTTTCGAAATCACACTGACATGTACAGTGGTGAGTCAATACTGACTTCTGCAGAACCTCATGTTCTAACTTCTCTGTTCCTAACCTGACTTATTATTGTATTAACATCATTTGTTGGTCACTGTTGGTCAGTCAGTGGAAATTATGAGACACTTTGATAGACACAATAGTCATGTATTTCTATTACACCATCTTTTCAGACTACACAATCTTCCAAACAAACACTTTGTCTCCATCACTATCAGATGAAAAATTCATATTTTAAACAATGTCATCTTTGTGAAATTCAGCTTTATTTATTGTCAGTTGATGATATTGTTTTGTATGGGTATATGTAACAAAACAAAACTTTTAGATATATAATTGCTCAATCACATAATATTGTCAAAGCTTTTCATTTGAATTTCACTTTTGGATTACTTGGATTTGAGCAACACTTAGTCGCCATGTTGAAGAATCCTCATAAACATGAAGACCTTCTAATATAAAGAAAATATTGTGTGTGTGTGTGTGCATGTGTATTTGTATTTATATTTAAAATACGTATCTATAATAACTACAAATAAAAGGAAAAACTATAATGAATATTCTTTGCAGTAGCATTACATAACTGTTTGAATGCTCCAAAGGAACTCTGTTCACTCCTTTTGTACACTGGAAGAATCATGAATTATACATTGTTTTTCAGATATATAATCACCAGGCTTTTCTGGGGCATGCAAATTAAATGATAATGTAGATATTTAGGAAGGGATTAATTTATCTGGAATTAGGGAAAGAAAAT
>JANHFJ010002974.1:236656-250372 GCA_032468195.1 Cerberus rynchops
CCCCCCAAGACCATGCTTTGTTTTACATCTCTGAGAGAGAGTGACTGATTAAAGCCTTCAGTCATATAGTGGCTTGTTTAATTGTTTAGGACTAAAATCGCTAGAATGAGAGCATGTCTGGAATGGCAATGAGAGCTTGCCACCATGGCTCAGCTTTGAGGGTGCCCACCTGGGAAGGGAGGGAGGGAGAGTATCACTGACACTTATCAACAACTAGTTGCTTTTTTATGTTATTGCACACAATTAGCAGTTTGTGTTTTAAATTGGCTTTCATTTGGTACTTTAAGATGCTTAGCCCTTCCAGAAAGTAATAACTATTACTATGATTTATTTAGCGTTGATCCCTAAACTTCAAGCCTATATTATTTTGCTCTCTGACCAGGCTCTTTTTGCTTCTCTCCTTGTTTTATTTTCATCTGTTCTTGTCCTTTTCACCTTATCCTTCTACATGGACCATGAAGGTCTCTTGAAAGGTAGGAATGACCCAAACCCTTGCACACACTTTCCTTCAACATTTCTAAGCATATCTAATTTCTAACTCCTTTCCATGTTTCTGTTCCAGAACTTTTCATCTAACAGAGTTAAAAAGTAATTTCTTTCTTATTCTGAGATTCAGGTGTCCTGTGTCCACAGAGTTGCATTTTAACTGTAGATTCAGTTAAAATACCATATCCAATGACATTGCAGTGGCCCTAGCTTCATTCCTTTTTCTTGACTAATATTTATATGCGCAGAGAGAATCTGCACACTTGAGTAGTGATTGCTGTCATGAAAAAGAGTATATTGGAGTAGAGGTTTTGAGTAGTTCCATATTACCTGGTAAGCTACTGGTAGGATATGGCCACCATATTTTAAAAGCAGTTATAACCGACTTCACTTACTGGGCACTAAAACTAAAGAAGCATGGTCAAGAAGAAGCCAATTATTTCAGAAGTTCAGACTGAAGATCTTCCACTCACAAATTATTCCTTCCAACATAATGCAACTCTTGAACATGATGCTCCTAAACCAATTTCACTTGTGGCTTGGTTGACTGTATTTAATATATTAAATAAGCTGCAAGATTTATCTAATAAGCACATTGTATTTGTGCATTAAAGGCTGAATTTACTTATTTTCCTAATGTATTAACAAGGCAGTATTGTTATTTGTTTGGCTTGCAATCCAGAGAGCCATGTGCAGAACATCAGAGTATTTTGCAGCATGTCAAACAGAATTTCTTACATCTGCTTTTCAATAGCAGTCCTCTAGAACAAGAACAGGATAACTTTAGGGAAGAAGACAAAAACAAAAACCACTTCATCCAGCATACATTGCTGTGTGGATCTCTGGAATCCAGCCTCTGGGGGGGATCAAAATAAGAAATCCCTTGAAAATTTTATTGACATTAAATATGGAAGGGGCAAATTTTCATTGCAATTATATTTTATATCAATACTTGTTTTAACTTGAAAACAAATAATCTCTAGCATTTGTGGCTTTTGCTGTTCTTGCCTTTATGCCTTCTTATACTGCTAACCCATTCTACCTCAGAGCTCCTCTTGCCTCGGGTCCAATTACTTGCCCGAACCCTGATAATGAAATTAACTTGTGCCATTACAAGCATGTTAATCCCCATTTGCAAAACGTGAATTTACACTTTTCTAAGATATTCAAAAGCAGCATGTATGTACTTTTCAACATTGGCTCCTTCCAGAAGGAAAAGAAATTCATCTTCACATTGCAATAAAGAACGTTGTACCTGGGACTGCAAGTAACCTAGAATAATTATCTGCTGGCAATTCAGACCACATCAGAGCTTGCAAGATGCAACTTTTAATACTATAGAGCTGATCTGTTGGACATAATATGATGAGAAAAAGCAATGAAGTGGCAATGCTGGAAACCAAAAGTCATTTATGGTATTAGTATACCTGTTGATATTTGCACAACTTGCAAACAGTTAAAGGAATACATCTCACATGAGTATCCAGTAAAGCCTTTCAGCACTTCAGACTTAAAGACAAAAAAACGTTACAGAGTGCAGGGGTGTTGGTCATGCCTCTGGAAGAGAGAAATTGCATGGATATGGCATCCTTCTGCAACTCTGAAAGTAACTGTATCTTTTCCTGAGATTGTGCAATACCTACAGAGGACATACTACCCTGAGGAAAATGTAGCTGCTTTAAAGTGTTACAGAGAAGTGCTGTGTTCACACTTCTGTGCACTTTAAAGTGCATTTGGCAATGAAAACCAAACTTCACTATCCTCAGGGCTAACTATCAACAAAACTTATCCTGTAAATCTCTTTCATCTTTTTAAAAAAAGACTCAAAATAGTTAACCCATCTTACAAATTTTGCAGAAGCTTTCTCGAGGTGGCAAAGAGAAATGTTGTTATATGTCTATTAAAAATAAACATTGCCTTAAGCTGAGCTTGCTTGCTGTATATTAATGCAATTTTCCTGGTGCCGATATGGTGATCGTTTGTCTTTGCCATTTTTTTCAAGTTTCCAGTTTAGCCCCTACAGTCCTGAGCTTTTCTGGTGTCCTGGTATACAATTAACAAGGCTTGACTTAAGATATTGCTTTTTTTATTTATTTGTTTGTTTGTTTGTTTATTATTTATTTTTCTTTCTTTCATTTTTTAAAATCTGGATCATTTTTTAAAAATTTGCTTTCATGTGAAATGGCCAAAATGAACCTTAAAAAAGATTTCTGTCCTTTTTAGATCTGCTGAAAGACTTTCAATTAAATTGTCAGGGAATGCACTTTGGACAAAGTGTATCTTTGATGAAATGGGATTTATATAAACTAGAAGACTCAGAACTGTGATATATTATTCTCCTGTTTGGCTTGCTAATTTGGCTTGCTTTTGGTTCTTCAGGATCCTTATCATAACAATGTGGGACTTCCTTCTCCTAATTTATTTACATTCTTTGAGAAATGTTATTTTTTTTCCATTAGCATCTGTATTTACAAAGATATCATATTTTCTTAAATCTTTATGCACAACTGTTGCCTTTTTGTGTATCATCATTCAGACACTGCTTTCAAATTCTAATATTATTGGTTTCCTTTTAAACCGCATTTTCTCATTTCTGATGCCTCTCCTTTTCCTTTTAATGTCAGTGATGAAGACAACAAGCCACTGCAAGGCAGTCAGACCTCCTTAGATGGCACAATAAAGCAACAAGAAAGTGATGACAGCTTGGTGGACTATGGAGAAGGAGGTGAAGGACAGTTCAATGAAGATGGCTCCTTTATTGGCCAGTACACAGTTAAGAAGGACAAAGAGGAGACAGAAGGCAATGAGAGCTCAGAAGCCACGTCACCAGTAAATGCTATCTATTCCCTGGCATAACACTATATATTGAAGCAACAGCAGCTAAATAAAGAAATAAGTTGGCATGGGTCAGCAGAGTCACCATCAACAAGAGAAAGCAATCAGGGGAGGGCAACAAAGGCCAAACACACAAACCCGACCAGTGCCATCATCTCTTTAGCAAACGGCATAGATGCACTGACTGCTGAAGTGATCATACTGCAGCTGAAATCTGAGCTAACCCACCAGAGACCAGCTGAAGAACAGAATGCAGAGATTCTGTGCCCCAGGCTTCAGAACTTGGACTGAAATAAACATCCCTCTATACCCCCTTTGTCTGATTTGTGAGATAATGCAATTTCCTTCATTAATAATGTATGCAGCTGACTTGGGAAGGGGGATCCTTTTTTTTTTAAGGATTTGATGTTGTCCTCAGAAAAAGAAATGTCTGAACATGGGGGAAAACTGGAGTAGGGAGTGGTGATAAAAAGCTGAGCACATTATGGCACGCCCCTTGCTAAAACAGCATGAAACCACATTGCAGAATCAGTTATTGATTTAAATGATGAACTGTTTTATAAACAGGAACTTTTCTGAACATTTACTTCTATTGGAGATCATTATAGACAGGCCCTAGCCTATGCTTTTCAGTAAGCAAGGTGTATGCTGCTTCTTCCTATGAGATAAAATGGTTCCATAATAGGCTTCAGTGTGGAAGCTATCAAATGGGAAAAGCAGGATTGTTGCATTGACTGAAGATCTCACTTGTAGCTCTGTATTTCAATTTCTGCTTCCCATAGAAACAACAATACGAAGTTGTGCTCTACCCATGCTATCAAAGAGTTTAATGGAAAAGTTGTATCTCTGCCAAAAAAAAAAAAGCAAGAACAGGAAAACATGATTGGATTGCTGTTTTTCAGAAGAGAATTATTGGAGGAAATTTGTTGTTAATTTTTATTAAAAACAGCCATTCCTCATAATACGTGCACATGGTATTAATTACCATCCCCAAATCCTGCATGTAACAGGAAAAGGGAGCAAAGGTAACCAGAGAGGACCAGCCAGTCTGGGCTTTCCTACTGCTAATTGAAAGAGGAAAGCAGTTCCCTACTAAAAAACAATAAAGTAATCTGCAAGTCTATGAAAAATTCTGGGATTTCCTCGATGTATATGTTTGATGCAAAAGTACATATGCACATAGAATAAATCCCAAATGAATCCAGCTGTCTCTCCTTTGCATTTTCAAGGTGAAGCAGTCTCAAATACATGTTGGGACATCTTTTTGCTCATGCCCCTTCTGTCAGCCTAAAGGAAGTCTTTCCATCACTAAATAAGCAGCAGCATGGAACTCACATTCTATTAGTTGCACATCGAAGACACTCAAATCAAGCTAATTTCCTAACCTGCAATAACCCTGTTTTCCCCAGATGCAGATTCTATTGTGACATTATTCTTCCATATATGCCTTAAACAGCTTCATGCATTCCCTGAAGCTTAATAAACTATGAATATTTATCTATAGATTAAGCCCTTTGTGTGATGGTCTGTAATCTGTCCATGCATTTTAAACAAGACTATTGCAGCTTGGCAGAATAAGAAAGTAGCATGGATAGTTGTAGAAGTTAGAGATTTATAGTATACTGTGTTTAGCAAAATGTAGTATGTCTTCTCTTTATGCCCAACATTTTTCAAACCAAAGGTATTTAAAAGAAGCAATTTGGTTCCTACAACAGTTGTATAGCTGAAAAATAACATTTAGGAGAATGTTGAAGATCTGCCTAGCAGTCATGCTCAAATGGAAACACAAATATGGGTAAATGTTTCAGTTGATTTACTGTAGAAGGAGTTTTGCTAACATGCATAAATCTCAAGAAGCAAATAGTTTAGCGTACTTCATAAAATACTGCCCTATTTTAAGATTTAAAAAATCAACTAAATGAAATTTTAATGCAGCCAGTTGGTATCATGTAATGAAAAGGCAACCAAATGAAGTCTTTTAAGTTAGGCTCCTATCCTTCAAAAATGGCATAGAATAGTGTTAATTCCAAACATTGAATTGACTATACCTCCTTGAAAAGACAGGCTATATGATACACAGGTAGTCCTCAACTTACGACCACAATTGAGCCCAAAATTTCTGTTGTTAAGCAAGATATTTGTTAAGTGAATTCTGCCCCATTTTACAACCTTTCTTGCCACAGTTGTTAAATGAAACATTGCAGTTGATAAGTTAGTAAACCAGTTGTTAAGTGAATCTAGTTTCCCCAATGACTTTGTGAAAAGATCACAAAAAGTGATCACTTGATCTTGAGACACAACAACGGTCATAAACATGAACTAGTTGCCAAGCATCTGAATTTTGATCACATGATCATGGGGATGCTGCAATGGTCATAACTGTGAAAAATGGTCGTAAGTCTCAGTACTGTTATATCTTTCAGCAGTCACTAAATGAACTGTCATAAGTCGAAGACTACCTGTACTGACTGAATAGTAGATAGAACTAGTTTCCACTTAACTTTTGTGTCTGTGTTTGCTTTTTTTGCCTTAGAGTCAGTATTGACTCCTGGAGGGTACCTGGACAAAGCTCTGCAGTCTTCTTGGCAAGATTTTGGAAATGGTGAAGTCCTTTTTTCCTAGGGCTGAGAGAGGATGACTTGCCCAAAGCCACACAGCTGACTTTGTGCCTAAGGGAGGACTCCCAGTTTCTAGTATGGTACCTTAACCACTACACCAACCGGCTGTCTTTGTATCTATAGCTTCGTAGTAACTGTAATTTTATTCTTTCTGACTCAATAGAAATGATGGAAAGAAATTGTATAAGGAAGTTTAGGATGCTACCAGCCTGTCCATCAAGATCTACCAATCCAAATAGAGAATTCCCTGAAAAACTGAACAGAACTTGATTAAATTAGATGCTGGATTGAGAGGGAGAATCGAGCTATCAAAAGAAATAGCAGTTCAAAAATTATCTATTTGCATGGATCTGGCTTGGTTGCTGTGAAGAAATCCTCCATGGCAGAGACAGGTGGCCAGTGACGGTGTGTTGCTGACCCCTTTCTAACTCTTTCCTCGTTTCTTCCCAGTTACTTCATCAAGAACAGAGCTATTATTAAGAGGTGGAAAAGAATTCCATAAATCATACTCTTTCTGGTCTTCCTAACTATTATCTAGGATTAAAGGAAACTTCTAATCTCTGTGGGTTCACTGTTAAACTTGTTGCCTTATGAAACATAGGAAGCAAGTCAGACTTAGTGAGTCGCAGTAGTTCTCCAGAGTTCAAAAAGAAGCTTTTCACAGCTCTACCTAAATCTATCAGGGATTTTTTAAAAAAAAAAAATCATTTGCATGAAAAGTGTGTGTTCTACTGTTGACAGTGAAACATCCACAGTGTCAAAATGTTCGACATATCCTATATAAATTTAAATGTTCACTTTCAATAGAAAGTGATAAATATTAAATTATGCACATTATTGTTTTTAAGCCTGTCCACAATTGTCAGTAATCCTATACATAGAGACTCTGAGGATTTAAAAGAATATTCTGTTTTACAGAATTGACTTATTTGAGGCTCACCAGATAGCAAGAGAATTCCAGATACACTTAATCACTTCTATGTGGAATTGTCTGTCCATAAGATCTGAATGAATGTATACGGTGTGTGTGCATCCTCTTTGCAAGCCCATATATTTGAAGAAAACAGTAAAGTACGACGTTAACTTTCCATGGCTCTAGAGCAAAGTTCCCCAACCTTTCCGGCTTTGTAGACTGGCAGGGTAGGAAGGGGTGGTTTCCCGCAATTGATGGGTAAGCACCAGTGGTGAAATTCAGCCGGATCACACCATAACACCCGAACTGGTAGTGGTGATTTGAAATTGGCCCCATCCACCCACCCCTGCCCTTATACGAGCTTCATTTTTTTTTGTTTTTTACCTTAATCAGCTCTTTGGAGCATCTACGGAGCCTTCCTGATGATCCCCGCTGCCTCTGGTGCCTGTAAAATAGGTTTAAAGAGCCATGCTGCAGTGCGTTTGGCACACATGTGCGCACACTGAACCGGTAGCAAAACCGGTCGGATTCCACCCCTGGTAAGCACATGCATGTGCGGACTCAATTTGCATGCACAGAGTGCACAGGGGCATGCTTGCCCACTGCTCAGGCCAAGTGGGAATGTGTGTGCACACATGCGCTCACCTGCCACTTTTGCAGCCTGGTTTTAAACAGTTCACAGCCCAGTAGTGGGCCATGGCCTGGGAGCTGAGGACCTCTGCTCTACAGATATTGAAGAAAACCTATTTTTAAAAAATCTTGAAAGATCTACAGTATATTCTTAAGAATCTCCTGTTTCAGATATATTTAAATAGTTTGTACATATAACAGTATTATCAAAACTTTTGTCTGCCTACTAGTTATTTTCTAATGACAGAAAGGAAATTACTTACAATGGAAAATGTGTTATTCTCAGTAAATAACCTTGGGAACAGAGGTGTCTTTAAAAATGGAGGTTATGTCCCACAATTAACGTTCTGTGTGGTCCATTAAAAACAAAAACCAAGGACTCTTGATAATATTTTATTATAGGAGATGATGCACTTGTAATATTTCAAAAAGTTTCCAACAATAGAAATATTTTACAATAAATACATCTAAGCCCACTATGGGGAAAAAACATAAATGCAAATATTAGGAGAATTTTAAAAGGTCATGTGAATGGAACTAGTATGTCCTAATTTGGAAAGATCAATATGAGTTGACCTTCTTAATAAAGGTTTAATATAAAATATCTGAGAAAGGTGGAAATGCTTTTGCTAGGTTTGGGTTCAAGTGTTCAATTGCAAATAAGTACTCTTCAGTGATTGTGCAATCAATTTGGAAGTTTTCTAAATCGAAAAACAATTATAGGGTTTAGACATTTTTTTAATCTAATCTGCTGTAACATCTAAGGAGCCTCTACTAATACAACTGATAATAGTCTAGTCTGCAACATACTAATCATTTAAATGGCAGAAAATTGTTGTATGAAAAATCGTTTATCTGAACATATACCCCAACCATCTCCAAACCTGGTGTCATCACAGATATGGCAGAAAATACATTCATTAAATATTAGGGATATGGATCATGATGCTAGGTAAAAGTCTGGGTAAAATTTTATATCTATGATACCATGTTGTGGGGCGTGGATGCTTTTCTCTTCCCCAGAGGACTATCAAAATGTATTTTATTACTAAATTGTTCTGGTCATTTAGATTTAAGGGTTTTGGACAACCTAAGCACTGAACCAGACAAGAAGGCAAGCACTATTAGACCATGCATTGTGTCTCTTATCCATTATTTGCTCTTCATCTGTAAAGGCTCCTGATGGTCTGTTGCTTTGAGAAGAAGCATTGAAAAAGTTTTCCAAAGTCCATCCAGTCAATAATGAGACAAGTGTAAATCTATGCCCATCTCTCCCCTGGCCATAGATCTGCACCAAGTGTGGCATATGGGGGTGATATTCAAATTGGTTTAATTTACTCTTTATGACTGAAGTTCTAAAATGATATTGCTCTTCTGCACAATTTACAGTTTGGGATAAGTTCAATTTTTAGCATGACAGATCTGACATTGCTGATATTTTAAAATAACATTTCTCAAGCTAATGCCATTCACCTACGCTGGACTGCACTTCCCATCAACTACAGTGTGATTCAGAGATTATTATCTGAGCAGTATAATCAACCATATGGCTAAGCCAGAAGGAATGAAAATGTTATTGTGGTTTGTGCATTTTGAACTAGAAAAGAAACCAACCTGTTTCCCCGCAGGAGCCAAATTTATTTAATGTAACCCTGAGGTTAAGATTGATACATTTTTCTTTACAGATATGGATGATTGGATATTCACACTCACTGAACCTTTGCACAGCTGATGCCAAGAGAAAGCCAACAGAAAAAAATGGCCTAGAGTCTTCCTAACATTTATTTCTTCCAACTCAAGTTCAATCCTATAGAAGTGTCCCACAGCTCCACTAGAATAGTAGAGCTTGACCTCGCCTTATCAATCTCTCTGCAATATCCTCAATCCATGTCCCAATTATGGTACCTCTCACAAATATCCAAGGGAGACGCTATATAATATTGATTTCCATTAGGACTCAGCCTCTTGTTTGTATCTTGTACCTGACTCCCATGACCTGCTGTGGTCTTTCTTCCTATTCCTGCTGGTAGTTGCAGGAACAAGCGTATGCTCACTTCCTGGCATGCAAACAATTGGAGGGATGGGAATAATCAGATTCATGACTTTGACCTATAAAGGAAGCAAGGCTTGCACCAAGTTTAATTCTTGACTGCTGTCTAAAATCTTTATCTCAGCAATAATCATCATCAGCATAGTAATAAAACATGAAATGTGTTTCAACTCTAATTCATTGTAGCTCATCTGAAGGGGGAATATTTTTTCTGGTGGTAGAAAATTCAGGATGTTTTTGGCTCTTCATTTAACATAGATGTGCCCATCTCTTATTATGCTTTGTGATATCAAAAGATACTTTGAGACCCTTTGCACTGAACTTGGAGACTCAGAGAACTTCCTTTGCACTTTGAAAGTTTATTTGTTGGACTTATTTGGATTAGGTTTTCACTTAATAATGAGAATATAGTCATGCTTATCCCCTTCCCTAATAATGCCCCAGTTCCGATTCTTATCATCCTTACATGTTTGTTTTGTTTTGTTTTGTTTTGTTTTGTTTTGTTTTGTTTTGTTTTGTTTTTTAAGTGTTTATCCCCATTCCAGATAAACACATAACTATGGTTGCAAAAAATGTTTTACAGAGATTATTTTCCAAGTAAATGTTTAATGTGCAGATTGCATGAACAATATGAACCAAGACCCATAAATCAATGTTTTTAATCACTGTAAAAAGAATATTTTTCTTTGTTTTATATAGGAAGCATTAATTATAATAAAGAATTATTCAAAAGATAGGCTAAGCATGACATTCATTTTTCTCCTACACAAAAGAAGAAAAATGGCCCCTTAGTTAAGGTGGTAGGTGGAATTTAGAAAGATTAGACTAATTCCTTTTCCCTTTTCTCCTGTCACTAATGCTTTTAATAATGCTATTGAGAAGCAGAGTAATGCTTTCACTGCTGACAGTTGCCAAGCAGGCTTTAAAAAAAGGACTAGGGAAACATCTGCCAAAGGTGGTTTTAAGGAAATTAAATGCAGAGTGGAGAAATGAAATGATTGAACCAGATTAGATAGCCACTTAGACATTTTTTTAATGGTTACATTTCACCCATTCCTCTAAACAGTATTACTCCATTTTTGAAAATGTTAAAACAAACAGAGCTAAGCAGCCCAAACTGGATGATGAACTTGTACTATTAGCTTTCTTGTATTGATATATGATTTCATCATCAATGCAGTATGTTCTGGTTTCTAATGATTTGTATTGTAATGATTTATTTGAGCATCTGGTTTGCTAAGGATGATTGACAAAAACACAGTGTTCTATTCTGTATTTTCACAAAAGTATCTTGCATTTCCACAGTATTTTTACCGGGTTGTAGAAAAACTGGTATAGAAAAATACTGTATCATTTATCACATATAATCAAGCTAAAGGGAATGCCATGTCAGTTTTTCAATGATAATAGGAATACATAGAAATCAAAACCAAACTTAGTGAAAAACTAGAGACCTACTGGAAATGATGAAGTAATTTTCCAAGTGCTGCCTTACAGAGGTTTAGCTCTGCAATTTGAATATGCTCTCTGCCCTTCTGCCATTTCAAAATGGCATATGCTATATGACAAATGACTGCAAAGGGAAATCATCCATAATCCACACGCATACATCCAGATACATTTCCAGTGAGAGAGGACCAAGTTTAGCAGGTAATAAATGCATCGGTACCACAGACAATCTGATTTAAATGTTGCTTTCTGGAAAACTATTCACAGATGGAGCATCCCACACACAGATGCTGTGCTAAATAGTTTGCGGGTCTATTGCTGTTTATGTCTACCGAGACAGGTTTCTTTGCAGCTATAGTGTTCTTTCCATCAAACATCTTTCCTTGTCATCACTGAGACAAAAGATCATTTTCAGGGCATAATTAGATGGGAAGCAATAAAGGCCTTGTCATTGTTATCATCAAGGTCTTTGATTGCCAAAAGTTTTTAAAATTTATTTTTAAAAGTCAGAATGCTCTTGCAAGTACAGAGGCAAGGATGGTAATACACAAGTCCAGACTTTTATCTTCCAGCACTGTATCTGACTGACAGGCAGTGGTGGAATTCAAAAATTTTTACTGTCAGTTCTGTGGGCGTGGCTTGATGGGCATGGCTGGAGGGGTCATGTGACTGGATAGGCAGTTTCTGTGAGCAGGGCAATAAAGATTAAGCTAGAAAGAACACCAGAATGTGGTTTTTTTCCTGCCTTCCTTACAGGATTAACCCTGTAAAGTGGAAGAAAACAACAGGAGATTTCTTCTAGCAACTGGTTCTCCGAATTGCTTAGAAAATTTACTCCGGTTCTAGGGAACCTGCTAAAACCTGCTAAATTTCACCTGTGCTGACAGAGAGATCTCCTCTCTCCCTCCTATTCCCATCCCATCACAACTGATGGCAGTCCATTCGAAGGTATTCATATTGCCATGATAATTTTAGAAAAATCACGTCCTTTCCCAAGGCAATCTAGGCATATTCCAGCTGGCCTCTGCTTCAAAAATAACATAAATAAGCAGATACAAAACAAATTGGGCATTGATCTCCCCATCCCCCACCCCAAGCTTCTCTTGGTCCTGCTCATTCTTTGGGAATATGTCCCATTGAATGCAGTTGAGTGTTACCTCTGAGTAAACATGCACAAGGCTGTCCTCTTATTTCCATACAAGCATTCAGAGGATGATACCATTGTAGCAAAATATACAAGGAGGAATTCATCTACTTCAATGTTCTTGTGACCTAACAGTGTCACCAAGGTCAGTGTTCAGCACTTTATTCATTCTTCCATGACATTGAGGAATGTAAGGAGAAATATAGTGAAAATCTTCTTGATGTAGATGCCAAAATAATGGCAATCCTAGGTGTTAGTTTTCCTTTCTGATTGATGATATATTTTATGGGTAACTCCTTGCTGACTGAGTAACTTCAGTTCCCAACAGGCAGGCACCAACCAGTTAGAGTGATTGATGATAAAAACTGAATTAAGTGGAAAAAGCTCCCAGATTTAACTGGGCAACTGATTTATTTTTTAAAAAATCCATTAGACTGAGTTATGAGCCATGAAGTTTCTAGTGCAAATTCCACATCTGTTATGATTTTATTAAATGGCATTAACCAAGCGGTAAAGGATATATATATAAAATTTTATTTTGCTTAATCCAAAAAGTTTCATTAGCTTTGAACAAAAATATACAGGCAAGATTGCATACTTTTTGATAAATAGGTGTGGAAGTCTAAGAAATCAATAAAGAAGCTACTAAGCCCACACTGGATGCAGGCTGGCCATTTGTTATATTTCTTAATTTTATGACTTAAAATGAAGATAAAGAGCAACTTACAATAATAATAATACAATTGCATGGGAATATAATTCATGTTCGTAGTTCATTACTTACAAGTCACTCATGCATTGCAGTGCTCTGCTGCTTAGAGACACATTCCATGACATTTTAAAGTCTTATAGAGAGTAGCAGAAAAATTTCAGTAATGACAATTTGAGATCAGTGCTATTCAGACTTCACCCAAAATATACCATGTACTTCATAAAAAGAAATGAGTGAGAGATATTTTTAAAAAGAGAGAGAAGTGAAACAATATGTTAAGAGGGCATACTACTTCAGCCTTCTTTCCTGAAAAGATCACAGTGATTATTTTCTGTTATTTTCTTTTATTTCTATTATTTTCTGAGATACATACTGTTATCAGTGGTGTATACTTTTCATTCAGATATGGCTGCTCTTGTGAGTGGAGGTAGTGCTAGAAACCAGAAATGTAGCACAATGGGGAAAAATTGCTGAATTTCTGGCTTCTTTCTTATTTCAGTAAGACAAAGTTTCAATGTTTTTACAGACCCAGGCTTGCTGAAGTAACAATAGGGTCGAAATCCCTTTTCCAGAACTTTTACGTTTTTAATTCTAATCCTCTCCCAAAGTGAGGTTCATTGTATCTATTTTGGTTCTTGTTGGTGATAATGGTGCAGTATTACCTTCTACAGTAGTAGTAGCTTTAAGAAACTTTTAAGCCTTGCTTTACATTGTGCGGAGGAAAAACTAGTCATCAGTTAAGCCAAACACAAAATTTATTAAAAGGCATGTAAATCAGTAGTGGAATTCAAATTTTGTTTACTACCGGTTCTATGGCGTGGCTTGGTAGGCATGGCTGGGGGGGGGTGTCATGTGACTGGGTGGGCAGTTTCTGTAAGC
>JANHFJ010002974.1:302590-314854 GCA_032468195.1 Cerberus rynchops
TAATCAATATTTAACAATGAGATAGGTCTATAATTTTTAGGCTGAGCGAGATTCTGACCCTCTTTTGGTATAAGAGAGCATTTTATCTTTCACTTGGTAGAGTGAAAGGAAGAGGAAATTTCTGTTCAGTGACAGAACAGATACTTTGAATATAGAAAATCCCAGACACAGAGTTGAACAATTGAAATGCTCTCTAAAATCATGACTGTCAATTACCAATCAGTATTTACAGTATTGAGCTACAACATACAACATGATACTAAACAAGTGATCTGATTCAGTGCAGAGCATCTGTCTATATTGCTATATCTTTATTAATTTATGGGGCATTTTCACTGTTATTTGGCTTTTCCCCCCCCTACTTCGACTTGCACACTGTCTTCTTTACTGGGAACACAACAGCCCCTACTGTTGCACCATCAGGACTCAGTGGAGGAGGAGGAGCACCAGGAGAACTCATTATCAATTGGACTGTAAGTTGGCCACACAAGCATACATTTTCATAATTAATGTAGTACAGTTTCTGTTAACCGGAACATGGAAGTAAAGCAGCTATTCAAAACACATGAATTGCTTCAAGTAGATTTGACTCCTATGTGTGGTAGTGAAGTAGTTAAGCAGTAAAAAATACTACCTGGGATTATATTTCCTGTGTTTTCTTGTGCAGTCAGGGAGAAATCATTTTTGTATGCCAACCTTTTCTCTATAAACTTTGCATGAATAACTTTATAAAAATGCAAACATGTATTCTTTAATGGCTAATGAATATTGCATTAAAGCTACGGTGCACAATAGGTGTTCAGCAACCTGTAAAATTTTAGAAATTGGATTAAAACACATGGATGCATTAAATTACATTAAAATGTAGGATGAAGCAGATCATACTGGATAGGAGAATATGCTAAAATTGTCTTGGTGGATTCCAATTTGAATGTGAGCCAACAATGTGAAAGAGCTGTAGTATAATGTCAATGTCAGGACTGTACCTAGACAATAATTCCTATGGGAGGTGGAAGGTCTAGATAGAAAAATGAAATATAAATATATAAAACAAGTCCTCTCTGATTGGCATTGGTGAGAGCATACTAAATATATGGGGGCCAGTTTTGAGTATCACATTTTAGAGAGGACAAAGATAAACATGACAAGATGACAGAAACTAAGATGATTAAGGATCTAGAAGAATGCCTCAGTTATTTGAGGCATGATTTGAAGCACTGAATATATTTATATCAGGAAAAGGGAAGACTGGAGGGCAGTCTGATAGCAGTTGTCAAGAATCTGAAAGGTGTCATGAAAGGGCAGAGTAAATTTTTTCAGAGCTGTCCCAGAAGACTGGAAAAGAAAAAAATTAAATTTAAATTACAAGCAAGGAAAATAGTTGGATATAAAAGTTAATAATTCCCAGTACAAAGAGCGATTCAACAGTGGAATAGATTATCTCAAAAAATAGTACTGTGGAATCTATTTAGATTGGATGCTACCTATTGAGAATATTGTAGTGGTGAGTTCATATAGTGAGCAGGAGAATACATATGTACTATATATGCTACACAGTGTATATTTTCACATACATGGGTACAAATTTCTACTTGCTATGTTGTTATTTTGTTCATTTGGATATTTTTTATTATTATTATTGCATACCTGTAATATAGTGGCATTATAAAATCTTAACTGCGTAAGTATTGTTCAGTATTTCTGTTTTGTTCACTGGTTGTTTTTTGCTGACCTACCCACCTCTTTTTTTTATATCACAACTTTCATGTCAGCCAATGCAACGAGAATACCAAAATGGAGATGAATTTGGATATAGGCTTTATTTCCGGAAAGAAAATACCCAGTCCTGGAAGATTGCAAATGTGCCTCATGCAGAATCACTACATTATGTTTACCGCAATGAGAGCATTGCTCCCTATACACCATTTGAAGTTAAGATCAAGGCCTTCAACAGAAAGGGAGAAGGGCCAGAGAGCATAGTATCTATTGTGTATTCTGCAGAAGAAGGTAGGCTGATATTAAAAAGATTTTAAAAGTTCCGTAGCAGAAGTTCTTGATTTCCAGATACACTGTTATCTGGCAGTTTCCTAGATACCATGAACTAAAGATGGCCATGGTTTCTGGGAAAGTGTATGAATTTCCTCTAATAGTTACAAAAGTAAAATTCTAAGTAATAATATACAGCCCTTATACATATACGTATAATTTGTTCTACAGATTCTTGCTTAGAATCAGTTTAATTTTCTTCTGTTTCTCCTAAAAGCACATCAACAAAGTTAAGCAGTAGCATTTTTGATGAGATACTGCTTGGTCTTTTATATTTTGGTCAAAAGTCTGGCTTCTGTTCTTGATCTTTAAAACTGGGTTAGATTTGTCGTATATGTAAAGGAATTTTTCCTATTAAATTGTTTTACTTTGACAGAACCAAGAGTGGCTCCCTCTAATGTTACAGTCAAGGCAGTAATGGCCACAGAAATGGATGTTTCCTGGAATTCTGTGGAACATCATGATATGAATGGAGTCCTCTTGGGTTATGAGGTAAGAGGTGGGACTGAAACTAGAACAAGGCAGAACCTTGTAAAATATTACCTGTAAGAATAAGAAACAGATCATTTGCTTTGAAGTCTCAACTCCTGATGAAGCTACTTCACTGAATCAGCAAATATGAATTGTCTTATAAAATGACACAGTCTGTTCTTATGGAATGGTAACATGGGCTATTCAGTTATATTCATCTGATGCTAAATCAGTAGAAATTGTTCAATGCCTAAGAAGCCAGAATTGTTGCTTAGGACCTTCCTCTGTACAGAAATGTATATTACTATCTTCAGATCCGATACTGGAAACATGGTGACAAAGAAGAAGCTGCTGACAGAGTAAGAACAGCAGGTCTTGTCAACTTGGCACATGTGACTGACCTTCATCCCAACACAAATTACCATGTGTCAGTCAGAGTATACAATGGGGCAGGAACTGGGCCAGCAAGCTCCCCCACGAGTTTCTGGACAAAAAAACCACGTGAGTGAACATTTGATTAAATAGCAATTACTCCTCTGCTTTTCATGTACTTCAGCTGCATGTAATATTCACGGGTATTATTTACTAGACCTATCATTTTGCAGTAGAGATCTGTTTTTATATATATTATTTCTCTGTTGTTTCATGTTAGTGGGGCTACTTTTGAGTGCCTCTTAGAGCATGCAAACAAATATCAGGGTTCTTCCCTTGAACATAAAACAAGGGAGCATTTGGAACCAGAGACGTATGGCAAGAACTTCCTTAGGAAAGGATGCCAAGAAGAAGAGGAATCTATTCAAAGAGAGGGTCAAGCCTGCCAGGCAGAAATGTCAAAATCGTGAATTATACAGCCATTGTTGTTATCGGCTCTATAGGAAATATGGCATTTTGACTTCTGAGAAAAGATGGATAAAATAGAATGTATGGCAGCTTAAGCCTCTGTAGTTTTCCCACCATGTTTTTGCAGTTTACAAAAATCTCAGTAAATATCTGGGATTTAGCCTTTTTGACATTTCCAAAGGAAAAGGACAGGTGAAGTTCTCGTAGGGCAGTGGCTGTTTTCAATGTGAAAAAAATCACAATTTATACACAGGTGTAAAAGCTTTTCTGAAAAAAAATTCTGATTTGTGAAGTATCCAGGAATAAAGATCAATATAATACAATGGAGATGTTTAAATCCTTCCATTTTCCAAAGGAACCAGGAAAAGAAACTTGGTGCATCTATGAGTCACTAAAATAAAACATTAATAGTTTTTAGAGAGATGAAGTAGTTGGCTGTGATACTCAAGCTACAGTTTGCCTTCTGTTCACTCTTTTTAAATACTTACTTTTTACATTTTCTAGCACCAAAAATGCTGCCTGGCAACATTACCTGGACATTTTCCAGCTCCAGTGTAAACATTAAGTGGGATCCTGTGATTGCCAAAACAGATGAATCTGTTGTCACTGGTTACAAGGTATTTATAATCTGTAGCATTTTCCCCATGAGCAAGTGATTCTTAATTTTTAAAGAGCAGTATAACAAATCAGAGCAGCATGGCAGCATTACAAATAATTCATGGAATGGTGGGATTGCTGCATTGATCACTGAAAATCAGGTCCTGCAGTCAAATTCTGGGTTCTGTGTTAGCTGGCAATTTTGCAGTTCCTTAGAATGTGTTTTCAACCTGCAGGTTATTGTCTACAGACCTAAGGTTATATATTGTAAGTCTTGTTAAATTTGCATAGGATGAAAATGTGCATATTTCAGTGAAGAATATGTGCAGTTTTCTGGATACTGATTTCTAAACAAGGAAGAGGAAGACATTGAAAACATAGGAGAGGCCAACAGTAAACTCAAAGTGCTTTCATCCACAGATGCTATATCATCCTGATACACACTCAGCTCCTGTTCTATACATAGCCAACAAAAACTGGATTGAGATCCCAATCCGAGAAGATTCAACTCATGCACTGGTGCAAATTAGGACAACAGGCCCAGGTGGTGATGGTGATCCAGCAGATGTACACATTCTGAGAAACAGCGGTACGTCTGCCCTTTCCTTGTTATTTTGTATTTTATTCATTTATTTAGAACATTGGTGTACTGCTTTCAGGAAAAAAAAAAATCTTGAACTGCTTGCATTATTTTGTTTTTCCAGTAGAGTCAGCATTTCACCAGATTTCTAAAAACTCAAGTTGTTGTCTTCCAGGACAAGCACGTTCGTTTTCCCCTTCTTGATTCTATTTTCCTTAATTTCCTACCTGGTGTGATATTAGGAAAACAGAATAAATGATTCAGAAAAAAATAACATTTCAGGCGTGACCAATCTCAGTTTTTTCCCTTCTGTATTAAAAAAAGTCAATAATAGCACAATTTCCACATTTTCATTTCTGAACATCATCTAATTTACTGTATATGACTGCATCTCAAGAATATCCTGGTTGGTAGAAAAAGTGATTATACATTCAGGGAAATTAGATAGAGAAACCATTTCATTAACATCTGGTTATGTATCAAGAATTTAGAATTTCTTGTTCCTTGGAACTAAATAATGGTAGGGTTGGATTATTCTCTCTTTATTAAATTAAATTAGATTAAAATTTAAGATGGAGAATTATGGGGTTGCAGTTTTCAGATAATATTTGAGATAAATGTAACTAGTTTATGAATTTAATACATCTACCAGAAAATGTAAAATATTAATTCAATAACACATTTGATAAATCGCTTGTTAGAAAAGGGGGTTGTTGATTTTTAAAAAAAAAAATAACTACTACTACTACTAGCACAACTACTTTTTTTTGCAGGCACAAGTATGATGGTGGAAAATTCTTCAGGTCACCCAGTACTTCATACAATGGTTGCCCTAACTCATGCAGTAATAATGCTTGCCCTGATTGGCTTCTCAGAGCTCTGATATTAACCACTAAATTGGAAAGCTATTAGATAAGATTTTTCATAATCTAGCAAATCCACAGTTCACCATTTGGACTATAAATTTCTACCACAACTATCTAATTATAGACAGTACTTAGTGGAAAAGAACTTGAGAAGAAAATATTCTTTTTTCTTTCTTTTTTAAAGAGTGTATAACATTTCATACAAGACATGAGTCTTTGATCAATCAGATTTTTTAAAACTGACAAAACAAGAGGTGATTTCTGGAAACTGGATGTGTCTTTCATATTACTGTATTCAGTAGATTTTTCTGCCTTACAAAGCCATGTGCAAAAGTAATGACACTTAAAACTTGATCTTTTTTTAAAGTACAAGAAACAAAAGACAAACAAGCATAAATACATATTTTCCAAGAGAAGATGTCTCAAAGGATGAGCATGTTCCGTATCATTCCCAACTGCAGCCAGTATCGTGCCAAGGACTCCAGTATTTCCAGTTAAAATGGAACTTATTGAAGGGCAATATTGTCCCACTAAACTTTTTTCAAGGCATCTGGCTGGAGGAGACAAGCCAATAGAAACTGTCAGATATCTCACACTGCACAGACTTTTGATGAACAAAACAATATTAAATCTAGTTTGCTGCACATGGGATATTGATGGCTCGCTGGTGAAACCAAAAAGTAATAATAATTTGCCTTGTACTTTGGCTTTTATTTTGCATTACCTTTGATCATTCATCTGTGCTTCCTGAAGAGGTACATTGTTTATGCATTCAAACTCAAAAACAGTTCATTTGTTCTTACATTTTCTTATGGCTCCTCAGTAGTGAGAGTTTTAAAGCAGGAAGGAAAGCTTTGGAAATGGTCCATAAAGACATTTGAACAAGAAAGTTACTACAGAACTCTTATTCCACCTTGTTAGGAGATACATAGTATTATTTATCCAAAGTTCATCAACCCAATTTGAAGGTGAAAAAAATTGAGTTGATATGGATAGTTAATAACAATGATTAACATTTTAACTTGAGTTTAATTTTGCCAAACGACAGTATTAATTTTTCAGATTGTTCTTCAGAAATTTAATTTTGCTAGCAATGTCTTTATCTGCTTAGTTGTTTTTTGTATAAACAATAAGGAAGGGGAGATTCCCAATATCAGTCTTGAAATACAGCTACACTTTTCTAAAACACCATCCTGCTTTCCTGAACTCAGCAGAATAGACTGTTGAATATTTTTCTGAATGGAAAATTTCCAACTAGCAAAACCTTGATGTAGCAAACCATTTGGCAAGGCAAGACTATCCTTTACCCATGAATTTGAATGTACATTATTTGAATCAATTTATGATTGTTTATAATATTTCATAATTATATATTAATTAATGGGAATAAATTGATACGATGACATAAACTGACAGTAATTATAATGTAAGTGGATTTAGCAGATTACTTGAGGTGCAATGGACTTAATCTCCTTCTTTGGAGAGATGTTTGGATGCAGATTTAAAGTTTGTTAAATCCATTAAATTGAGGTTTCACTGTACAGAGAAGCTTCCTTTGTCTTTCCCCTTAACAAATCTTACATGTAGAAAAGGAACTGAAGGCTTAATTTTCCACATTTACATTTAGGATAAGGTCCTATTCTATATTCATAGCTACATTTCCAAGGACTGTTTGGCCCTCAGAATATCCATAATTAATAATAGCCAAAGCCTAGTGTGGTGTTGCCCATCATTTTTAAATGTGAAGAAATAAAAAATGTAGGGTCAACTTTAGAAAATATTTTTAAATGTAAATCTCTAAATTATATGCAGAAGATTTTATGCAGAGAAAGATCAAGAAAAAGTAGATGTTTGAACTTCTACACCTTCATCCCTTCCCCTATGCAGCTTCTTGTCACTAGAAAATTACCCAACATTAACATAAAACATGGATTCTTCAGATGATGATGTGCCATCTGGCCATTATCAACTCTAAAGTGACAACAATTTTCTCCAGGAGGACCTTGGTCTTTCGGCTTTGCCAACAGTACACTCCACCTTGCTCCGCTCTTTTTGTTCTTCTCTTTCTTTCCACCTTTCCCAGTACTAGACCCTTCTTCAGAGAGCTGGGTCTTAACATAATATGTCTGAAGTAGGACAGTTTGACCCTGGATTAATTGATTTGTTTGATGATACATTGATCTGTTTTCCTGGTTGTTTACAATATAAGAAGGCATCTTCTCCCGCATCAAAGTTCAAAAGCTTGCTTCTTCAAAGTCCAACTTTTACTTCCATACAGAATCATAGAGAATACCATGGTTTGCATGATTTTGTAGATATAGACATTTCAAGCATTTGAATATCTTTTCAAATCTGCTGTGGATGTTCTGCAAAATTAGCATTTTGTGGCACATTTCTGGACTGTTCCATTATTTTGATAGTTGATCTTAAAAAGCAGAAATTATCTGCCACTTTGATATCTTCATTGTCAATTATAAGGTTAACTAGTCTATCTATTGTATTGATTGGGTTTATTTATATTTTATTGTAGTCTCATTTTTTTTTCACTGTTCTCCTTGACATTTATTACTAGGGCTTGCAAATCCTTTGCATTTTGGCTATTAGGATAATAATATCAGCATAGCACTGGTTATTGATGTTTCTTCCTCCAGTTTTGAATGTTAATCTTCCTATCCAGAATCTTAATATATATTTAGCTTATAGGTTGAATAAAGAAGAGAATATATACAGCCTTGTTGCATTTAGTTGTCAACCCGGAGCCAGTTTATTCCACTATATTTCGGCTGTACTGTGGCTTCCTGATCTTTCCATAAGTTTCTCATGAGAATAAGATATTCTGAGCATCCCATTTTTCTTAGCACTTCTACAACTTGCTGTGATCAACACCATCAAAGATTTTCTGTGAAGCACATTGTGTCTTCTTTGTGGTATTCTTTAGCTTCTGCAGCATGAATCAGGAATAATGTTCCTTGGTCTTTTCTAAAACCAGCTTGGACATCTTTTTCACTGTAGAGCTCAAATCTGCAACGAATGATCCTAAGCACTATTTTGTTAGCATGTGAAATTAATGGCATTGTACAATAGTATGCATTCTTTGTTAAGTCTCTCCTTTTGGGTATTGGAATGCAAATTGACCTTTTCCAGTCTATTGGCCACATTCAGTAGTTTTTCAGATATGCATTTTCCATTTCCCTGTTCTTTTCCTTGGAGCATCTTTTCTGTTATTAAAAACTAGACTTCATAAGATACCCATAGGGCAATCCAAATAGAATTCCTCGTGACCAAAACAGATCATAAAGGAGCAAACTATTATTTTCTTGTTCTTCTAACACTTCATTAAACTGAGGGATTAAAAGGCAGTTGATAAAAATCTTGCCTTAGTTTTGGATTTTGATGTGATTGGGGAGTATTACATATCTATGCCATTATATATCTTGTTATCTTATGTATTGTGCTGGCAGCACGAAGGCAGAAACTCATTCAATTAAGAATAACTTAATAATGATATTAGCTTGTGCTATTTTGCCAAGTTCTGGCTTTCAATTTCAAGGAGAACATTTTGCTCCATTAGGAAGCCTGTTCATGCCCCACTTTTTCAAATATAGACTTTGGCTCTGCTAGCTAAGACCACAGTCATTCAGCTAATGTTACTGCACCATGAATATGGGACACCTATTTTTTCAAGGTAGGCTTGCTGCCTTTAAAAAGTTATGAGATGTGGCGGTGTGTAGTTCTTCATACCTAGAATGAGATACTTCATATGTGCCTGCATGTGCATTTCCAGTACTTAAGAATTTAGAAAATATTTCCTTCTGATGAGGGAGAGAGAAAAAATATAAGCACTTCAAGAAAGGAAGGGGAAAATTGATCATAGCTCACTGGCCTCATGTTTATTCAGATTCTTAGTTTTTGCCAGCATGCTAACCTCTAAAGATATATCCTTTGTTCCGCTTCCAGGCTGTGCCTTCCAAAGTATAGCATTAGCTCCCATTAATAACAAGCCCAACATTAATGGCACATTGTCAAGAGTACCAGTTTAATACCTAATGCTCCCTTGAACTCCATTTCAATAGCTATACTTTCTTCAACTTTACAGTTTGTGCATTTTATACAAATTAAGAGTTATTCACATTTTACTACAAGCTCCACTGAAAAAAATAGTTAATCTAAAATAATCCCACCCACAAATATTCAGCTATTTTCAAAAACGTTAGAGAAATAATTTATTTTATTTATCAAACTCTGAGAGTTTAACAAAGAACCTTGCCCGTTATTAACTTCCCAACATGGTAGCTTATATATTGTTTTGACATTTCAGAAATTTTCCAGAATTGGAATTTGCCTCTCCTGCCTATTAATCTTCAGAAACTATGTGTACCCTTCAAACTATTTGTACCCTTCAATAAATAAATAAATATAAATAAATCATGGAGTATAAGATGATACAGGTGTTATAGTTAGGGTGTAATTATGAGGCTATCAAGTTATGTAAAAACACTGCGGAATCTAAGAAACATTTCAGTTCACTGTTTCATACCCAGAGGTGAAATTCAGCAGGTTCTAGCAGGTTCGCTAGAACCTGTAGTAAATTTTCTAAGCAGTTCGGAGAACCAGTTATTAGAAGAAATCTCCTTTTGTTTTTCCCCACTTTACAGGGTTAATCCTGTAAGGAAGGCAGGAAAAAAACATTATGGTGTTTGTAGCCTAATCTTTATTGCCCTGCTTACAGAAACTGCCCACCGAGGTCACATGACCCCACAGCCACACCCACTAAGCCACGCCCACAGAACCAGTAGTAAAAAAAATTGAATTCCACCTCTGGTTTGAGATTCATTTTTGCAGAAGAAATTCTCACTTCTGGGTTCAGTGTGGAAGCAGGAAGAGGCTAGTAATCCCAATAGAAGCTTGTCATGTTTTGTCTTCATGGCTGATTGTGGGAGTCTGTTCAACCCAAAATAAACTCAGGAATCTCCCTTGAGTGGAAACCAACCCTGCTCTAGAGCTGACTGTGTCTTCACATTTGTACAAATCATTCCCTCTTTACTTGATTTAGTTAAGCATGTCATGTGAACAGAGAGGAGGATATGAAGACTGGGAAAAAGTCAGAGGGTTTGTGTTCCACAGCAAGTGTCTGTATGGCCTCCATTAATTCTGTCTCATACCAACAACCTCTTTCCTCTTTGTCTACCCATTTCTTTGTCTCACAGCGACTTGTCAGGCTCTTGGCTGCCTGGTCTTCCCAGATGGCTGGGGAGCGCCAGAGGTGAGGGCTCTGTGTGGGCCTCAGGCCAGGAGCTACACCCTGGGTACCTGCTCGATCCACTGGGCCTTTACACTCGCCTTGCTGGGCATCGCTGATGCATTGGTTCTGGCCACCCTCGCTTTTGTGCTGGGAAACAGGCAGGATGCTCTCTTGCCTGCGGGTTACACACCACCCCGAGAGGGAAGAGGTAAGCATGGGCACATCTTGTGCCTATTCTGTCGTGGTAACAAATGGAGCCAACAGATGCTTCGATAAAAGCAGCTGCATGAGAGGCAGGACTGGCAGCCACGTCAGCGGTTGCTTAGTTACAGGCAATGAGACACCCAAATGCAATTGGGATTGAAACTATCCTGCCACTGGTATTCTGCCCATGACGTGAATAAAGCGCATTCTTTCTTGCATCTTACAAATATCCCTTCCTTTGTCTTACACGTGCAAAATGATAAAAAACCAAAAAAACCTGTTTGTTCTCAATTCTGTGTAATGACTCCCTAAAAAATTGGAAGCTGCAAACCTGGATCGTCTTCAATTTATGCTAGCCTTTGGAAGAAATATGAAAATATTCTGTTCTTGTGATGGTTTGGGCAAATGCCAAGGTATTTGTCTCACCTGCCTCCCTTTTTAGCTACAATGGGAAGCCCAGACTAATTTGTTCAGGGTGGGCTTGTATTAGCCTTGATTTGTGAGCTATGTTAGGACTAATAAAGCTGGGCTGAAAAAAAAAATCCAGATGATTATTTGATAGAAATGAAGAATTGGAGTTTTCTGCCTCTCTTTGATCTTCTGCAGCCCAGATATAATAATCCTAAATATGTCTCATAAGCTGGTATCAGCAGGTTAGTGAGGCTTACTCAAACATATATACATACATTTGTATACTATTTAGGGTTCATTTAAATGATAAACAGTTGAGAAATTCACAGAGACAAATACCCAATTGCTGGTTTTTAATCTTCCATTTTCTACAGACTGACATGTCAGGACAATTATAGAAAATTAAAATGGCACGATTTTGTTCCAATTTAAAATGTTGCTGCTATGTCTGCCAAAAAAAAAAAGACTTATTAAGGTTAGAGAACATGATGTTGGCATCCTTCAAGTCTGCAGAGTGCTCTGCTCACAAGCCTTGCTATGGGAAGCTCACATGACTGATTGGTGCGTAAAGCTTCAAAGAGCCAGCAAAACTCCTTGGACTGCAAGGTTAATTATTGCTCAAGTATGATGGCAGCTAAAGTCAGTGCATCTGGAGGGCCCTCAGCTGGAGATTGCTGGCTTAACATTTGCCTGTCAATTGAGAAACAATGTCTGAAAAGACAAAGCTGAAACTCACAACTTTTCAATATCCCTTCTTCTTCAATGTACGTGCATTGCGAAAGACTTGCATGCATGTGCACACATGACAACCAAGGGAGAGGACAAAACATCTGGCCTAACACATTTTTGTTTAAAGAAAAAGTACAATTACTTTCAGAAAACACTTCAGAAATGAAGAACTTTTATCTGACTGGGTGATTGCCCATCATTTTGTACCCCACAAGTGTCTGTCTTCCTTCCTTCCTTCCTTCCTTCCTTCCTTCCTTCCTTCCTTCCTTCCTTCCTTC
>JANHFJ010002974.1:399084-409685 GCA_032468195.1 Cerberus rynchops
ATGGATAGCCTACTTCTCCTCTTGTTACTAATCTCAGATAACGATTGTGATTGGACAAGGAAGTCATGACATGCACTGTCTTCAACCATCTTGAGTGTTCCATCATAAAATTTGTAATCGGATTTGGTTGGGAGTCTAGTCAGCTATAAGGTTCTGATAAATGTACTGACATACAATGAAGGCCAACTCAACCCGGATAATATTTGCTTCCTTTCTCTTTTTGGAGCCAGTCTGTGAATTCTCTTTTCTGGAATGTATCACTTGAGGTCAAAAAGTGGAAATTCATCTTGTATTACTGTTTTAAATAGTGTATACATGTCTATGTTTGCAAGACTCACAAGTATGACCAAGGTTTTTCTGAACCCAGTTTTAAGGGATTATGTGAAACTTTGAAATCTTTCTTTCCCTTGAGACTTGCATCACTGTGAATAACCATTTATACTGTGCCTCACCCACTTATGCAACCAAACTCAGTTTGAAGCAATATTCTGTTGGCCTGTTCATATACTTATGCTTGACTTAACTATGTTGCTTACTCAGGGTGAGGAAAAGAGAGATCTTGTGCACTTTTGAAATGCAAATCTCCAAAAGGCTCAATTCAGAATTGAGTCCCCAATTAAAATAAAAATATTTGGATTGTTAGATTTTATTTTAACCCAGCTAGATTGTGTCTTGTGAACCTGGAATGGGGTTTAAAATGAAATGAATGCCTGTTCAAGCTATGAATTCATTTTCATTATTTTTTCTTTTTATCCATATAAGTAAGAAAATGGAGGCAGAAGTTAGCAAAGTTGCTAACAACCTCTATATGTTATGGCTTTGACCCCAGTTGGGTCACCATGTTGATTTTTTCCCCCAACTTGGAAACAAAGAAGGATTAGATAGAAGAGAAAATAGGACATAAACCTAGATGTTGTTTTGTAGTTGACAAAGGAAAGTGTAACTTTCCCCATTGTGTAACATGAATTACCAGGTGTGTAGCAACCCTGTAGTACCAATATCATCAGACAAGGCTTAAGTCTATCATAAGAACATAAATAGTCCAAGTCAAGGCTACTTGTCCCAATGATACAGTTATTATAGCTATTGTAAAGTAAGGCCAACAAAGGCCAATTTACTCAACTAAAATAAAAGACATTTTGCTTTTTACTTGAGTTGTACAGTAATTGGTTTCCTAAATTGATTGAATGCAGCTGTTATTGTCTTGCTGGGATGTTCTTTAAAGATGTCCTTCTTGAATCACTTTGTTTGCTCAATTCTTCCTTGAAAACCAGAGAACCTGTGATGTGTTTAAGGGGCACTGGAAAAGAGAGGAGGCCTGAAGATAATAATCTGAGGGTAAATTAGAGAGAATTGACAGTATGTTATTCCGTGATTTTAAACTTTTCTGCCACAGTTTGGTTTTGAAGATAAATGAAAAGCTATTGGTATTAGTTTCATTTTACTTCCATTTTCTACATCTTCTTCCTTTATTTTCCCAGCATTTTCTTTTCTTTTCCCCCCTGCTTTATGTTTCTTTTGTATTCTTTAATGCTTTTTAGGTTTTAGGTTTTTAGGTTCTATTTGTTTTCTTCCCTCATCCACAACTGCTATAGAGAAGGTACAAAGAGAAACTGGATTAGAGTTAGAGAGTGTGGTGTGCCAAGATGTATATCTTTGTGAGGCTTAAAAGATATGTAGAGGAAGCTTATGTGGGTTCATTTATCAGTACTGTAATTCTGCCTATTTCAATGGACCTAATCCTATATTTCTATGCTAGAATTGTAACTTTAAGAATAAAAAAGGAAAAGTGATAAATGAGAGAGGAAGTAGAAAGTGTGGATGGATACAAAATATGTTATATTCCCAGTAATTGTGTAAATATGGGGATGCTAAATATGTGTACTATAGTATATCTGGTGGTCCTATAATATAGCAAAGTGTGTGTTTTGATGGCTATGTTATTAGAATGCCAAACTGCTGCATTTTTAGGATATTTGAAAATCCTGGAAGTAGAATTTAATTACAATCGATAAAATACTTTTTATTGCAGCACAAATGAAGATAATTTGAAGTTTTGTGTATGAACATTAGATCCACCATGTTCTGCTTTCTACACGTACAATTTGCCTTTTAGTCTTCATTCATGGTTCTGTGAAATGGGATTCTTTTGGAGATAAGTTTTCTTTTTCTTTTTTTCTTTTGGGTTTATGTTTATAATTGAACTTCCATAATAATCATGATTAACACAAGATCCATTGCCATAAATCATACATGGTTATCTAATTTGTTGTTGCTGTTGTTGTTTTAAGTACATAAAATGTTAACGGATATAAGTTCTCCGAAGAAGTGGCACCAAAGTTCTGACTTGCAGCTTTCACCTTTAAAGATTGTTCTGGCTCCACCTAGTGTAAATGCTTGCAATTATGTCTACCCCACTCTTATTTGTCTTGATTGAAGGATTGTATAGCATTTCATGACAGCATTGCTTCTATCCCTAACCTCTCCCAACTGCTCACTCCAGAACAGTAGAATACAGTCAGCTAATCTATGCTGCCTCCTCTAGGTGACCAGCAGGAACTTGAGAAAAATGCATTCAATTGGTGCTCTACTCAAGCCACTGCCGGGGTTTGAAGCAGCAAAAAAAGTCTTCCTTTCCCTCAACCCCAAAAGGAAACTCCCCACCAATATATATTTTCAGTACACATTGTGTGCATTTGACTTGCCATTTACAAAAGGGACCCAGTGTCCTTGCAGTTAAGATGCTGGGCTACCAACCAGAAACTTGGCAGTTCAAGACCCAAGTACCATCATAACGGGGTGAGCTCCTGTTACTAGCCCCTGCTCCTGCCAACTTAGCAGTCTGAAAGCATTCAAATGCAAATAGATAAACAGGTACCACTTTGGTGGGCAGGTAACAGCACTCCATTCACCTTGGCATATAGTTATGCCGGCCATATGACTATGGAAGTTTCTTTGGACAATGCTGGCTAGGAAATGGAGAAGAGCACTGCTCTCTAGAGTCAAACAGCAAAAACATTTACATTTTCCTTTACAAAAACAAAACAGACTTTGTGAAAGGATGATCTGCTGATTTCCCACCATCACTTTTTCACTACTACAAATTTATGGAGGTCTATTGTCAATTTTGCCACCATTTATTTTTTAGGGTCTGTAACCAATGACTGAGTGAGGAAAGGAGTTATTAGTTATAAAAACAGCCTGAAAAGACTGGTTGGTGATTGTGAAGGTATTTCTATACCACCATCCTCATTGGAACACTATTGGAATAATCAAAATGCCTTCCTAGAAAAGGGGGAAAGATCTGTTTAAAAAAGCAGTGCTTAATGTACCTGTCCTTTCCTGCCAAAGAAAAGTGGAAAGCTGATACAGCCCTTATCAGGCTCATCCCTGTTAAGTCAAGCAAGTCTTCACTTTAACAGGGTGGTTGATGCTGGAAAAAAAAATACTTCAAATATGGAATTCAAAAGCTTCATAGAGCTTCTCAGCTGCAAATGAAAATAAAAATTTTAGTGATTTGGGTTATGCTGCAGCTCAGCTGGAAATATATCCACAGCTGCCAAAGCCAGTCAACATTATGGGATCATATGAGATCTGGATGGGCATTTCAATTATTACAGCTTCTTCACATGGAAGTGTCTGCTAGATGTCTTTTTCCTTGGCAGCAATAGAGGTTGAACCTGGGCACTCATACTTAGCTGCTTATTATTTGTATCCCAGCATCCTGTGACCAGTTCCATTCTTACCTACATCCCAGCTATTTTCCCCCTATTATAAAAAGAGTTATTGTAAAGAATCTGCAGAGTGGAGTTCAGTCCCTCTTGTTGCATTGCAGGCTTTAAAGTTCTGCTGAAGCACTAGGAATAGTGAAGAATCTATTCTATAGCATTTTCATGGATGGAAAAATAAGAGTTGAGTGTTGCATGTTTACTTTTTTCAAGTAGAGAAACAGGATCATCCAGTTATAGACAAGCTTCTTATCTGGGCTGCAGACTTGGAAAAAGACCTTGGCAAGAGGCAACGGCAGATAGATGGCTTGATTCTGCCTGGGATGAGTTGGAAGGATCGTGATTATGAAGTCAGTATAATTATTTAGGAAGAATAGTAAGAAAATTTGGCATACACAGTCAGCCATTTATTATGATAGGATTTAAAAATTCCATGGAAAAATAGTTCCTAACTATTGGAACTCTGTCAGGTTCTTACTGATCAAAATGAGTTTTGACAATATTTTTCTCCCAGGTGAAGTGACATATTCTTGTTTTTCAAATAACATTGCATCTGCCAGGAATATTTTTCTACTGTATCATTGCTAGTTTAAAAAGAGATAATTGCAATATTATGGTTGCTACATAGTTTAGTGAGTTTGATTACTCTAGCTCCTGAAATGGAGGTTCCCCCCCTCCCCACAGCTATGCATCTCAGTTCCATGGGGCCAACTACAGCATTTATTTAATTTCTTTCTGTTTTTCCATTTGAATTTCCCAGAGAAATGATACAAGTTGCAAAAGCTCCTTCTGTTTCACATGCTTTAGTTAGATTCCATATAAACTATTCCCTAGAGATGGGCAGTGGCAGCAAGAACTTGTAAAGCCATTGCACCAAGACAGGAGGTTAAAACTAAAACGAATAGACCCTGAAGGTATCTGGAAGAGGAAGTTTGAGACTTCCAATTTCTTACCTCATAGGCTTAGTCATGCTGCTCCAGCTGGCTGAATCTGGGCACAGGAAACCACAGCCACTCGGTCTTGGTAGGGTTAATAGGCTTAGTCATGCTGCTGCAGCTACATATATATATATATTTCTTTCTATAAATGTTACTTTACCAAGTGAATAAATAGTAAATTATAGTCTCATGTCTTTTTCTTTTGTTGTATTCCATAGTATTCTCTTTCTGCAGTAAGGTGATTGAAGACCTTTGGTTTTTCAGCTGTCAAAAAATGCTGATGTAGGTGCATCCTTCATTTTATTTTGTGGGGTAAAAGACAATATAATTTCATCGCTGTCCATAAAATGTCAGAATTCCATACGAACAGCTTTGTTTTCCTTGTTTAAAGTCAGTTTTGCAAAACTCCTATTCTTCATGAGGCATCTGATTATAATTATTCTTTGTAAGCTGAGCTTTTAAAGAAAAAAAAACAACCCAGTCCTGCAGTTACAATATGCTCCAACATTTCTCTAAGGGTAAAAAAAGAGGATCATTAATTGCTTTTCCCATCTTCATTGAAGTGAGCATTGGAAGCTAAAGTAAACAAAATAGTAAATGTAAATGTCATTAGGAAGTTGTCAATTTCTTGCTTTTTTTTTAAAAAAAGCAACTTACATTTTTGGAAGACACATTAATTGAAATTGTGGAATGGTGTTTTTTTTCTGTCATAGACATAGACAAAAGTCACTCCTTTGGATATAATATCAAATAAAAGAACAACGCTTTATTATTTTCAGTAGGAATGAATTTTCTTTCTGGTGCTAATAGCATTGGAGAGGTAACTGTTTTCATTGGGAACACAATAGAAATTTCCCCTTTCCTTGATTAAATTGCAAACTTTTCATGGTTACTATTACAAAAGCTAAAGTTATTATTACAAAAGCTCTCCATGCTGCATTTAATATCAAATATAACATGGACATAAAGAAGCCAATCCCCTCCATTCTTCAGTCTTCAATTTCTCCTTTCAATTCCACAACCCAATTTTTTTATATGGAGATTGATATTTCAGAATTATAGGGTATAGAAAATATTTGGTGGCTATAGAATCTACACTTGTCAGTGAGATTTTTTTCCAGGATTTCTGATATCTCTCCTACTAAATTAATTTGCAGTGAGGAAAACTAGTTGAATACATGAAATATTTTCATACAAAAGAACAATTTGTTTAGTCTAAAACCTGTTTCTAGAATGAAATAGCAGCAGGAAGCTCACAAACACGATTTAAAAGTAATTGCAGTTTTCCAATAATGTCCCCTTGCCAATAGTATTTAGAGATATAGGTCCTATTATTCTGGAGGGTAGATACAATCTTCATTATTGGTTGTCATTAATGCCTTTATTAATTGGTCTTGTTTTCTTTTAAAAGGGATTTAAGTTGATGGGACCATCACTATATCTTAGGTTAGAGAATTCCAAAGTTCAGTTATGTTCAGTGCAGTTCTAGGATCTATCCAAAGCAGTTTTGATTGACTGGATTCAAATGTATTATTAAGCTATGGTTTGCTTAATCAATATTTCCTGACTAAAGAACAATTGGCTAGATTCTATTAATATCATGAACCCCAAAGCTAAACAAATTATATTATACCTTAGGCTGAAAAGGGAATCCAGCCATTGTTTCACCTGTAGAAGTAAAGTTTTGAAATGAGTGGAACTTGATGCCTTCCCAGAAGGGTTAGGATTACATTAACTAGATTTCGCACTCAGTTGGATGTTATCATGATGCCATAGTTAGAGGGCATCAGATTAGGGAAGGCTGAGATAGGATTACCAGTAAAGGAATATATGCTTCTGATTATCATATGGTGCATTTATTGAGGCCTAGGAATTAATTTAATTACAAGCATCCAATAACATTTGAATAGGTGAAATTGTTTACTTGACTCATTAATGCTAAGGTGGGGTGAGTGAAGAAGAGCACTGTTGAAACTGATTGCCAAAATATTCAACGGAGAGATAACAGTGGGGAAAAGAATCCTATTAGAATTCTATTTAATTAGCAGAAAATTCATAATTTGCAAGAAGCTGTAGCAAACAATTTTCATTGTTTGTTTAGGATTATATGTCCATCAAAACTCTATATATTTTAAAAGTTATTGTATTGTATTGTATTGTATCCAGTAGGTATTTTTATGAGTGCCAAGAAACCCAGTTTAACTTGGAAACAAAAGAACTATCTAGTTCTTAGATACCAAAAACAAACAATGCCAATCAAGTAGATTATACTGTATGTGAAAGAGTTTGCAATGGTTAAAAGAGGTCAGACTTATTACAGCTTCTATAACTTATCTCTGCAATAAAAGATTTTGCAGAAGCTGACTCATGTCTTCCACGCCTGAATGGTAAGGTTTCGAAATAGGAGTCTGCAGAAGGACGGAATATTTCTACCATCTGCATTCTGGCACCTGCTATTTTCATTAAAATCATATGCAAGATATGTAATTTGGATATAGTTCCCAAGTTTTTAAACATGCAATAGCACAAATGACTTGTTTTCCACCTTTACCCTTTGAAAAAGGTATTAACTGAAGCCTGATAAAAAAAAAGAAATCCTTCCATCAAATTTTAAATTAAAATACATCATTATATATTTACCGGTATATTTAAGCATACTTCCTTATTTTTAAGCCACCAAATCCCCTGGATCTGTATCCATTATGACAATCTGGATTTTTCTTTCCTTAAAATTAATACTCTTCATCAAGAGCCATTTACATTCTGCTGCATGGGATAGCTGAAGTAAGTTGACATAATGCTGCCTTTTTAAAAATCAGTGTACAGTGTCAGAGCTATTGCTATTGCTAACACCTCTAACATGCAGGGAGGAATAATCTATTGTGTTTCAGCCTCCTCAGTTATATCTGTTTTGAAAACAGTTTGGAGCATGACCATTTTAGTTTCTCGAATGTCATGATTAGTAATTGCCTTGTTAACACCACCTTTCAGCTACTGGAATGTGTTCTTGCATCAAGTTTCTTGGTTGTCTTTTTACACATTTGGTAGGGGGCTGCACTATTCATTTAATCTCTGAAGCACCATTATGATAGCAAGATGTTCGGGGACAAGACCTTCCACAGTATATTGTAGTTATTCACAGTTGTTAGACCTCAATATAAGAGAGCTAAACCATCTTGTCTTTTGCACTTCATTTCTTTTATTAGATTACATCTACTACTGACTTCTGAAATACCCCAGTGATTTGCAACTTAAAGATAAAATCTTAAAGTGATGTTAAAAGTAAGGATATTAAAAATGAATGAAAATATGTATGAAGACATGTGTTTCAAGTCTTTGAAAAGTGAACAAAGTAGTGAATTCCTCCACTGAGAAAGAAGTGGTGCAGAGAAGATTCAGTCCCACAATGGGATTCTCCTCAGATTACCTCAGTGAGCACGATGAACAGGGTTGGATACAAAAGTGGAAAGTGGCTCTGCAACAGCTTGTTTGTTATACCATTTGAGACTGAATTAGAGAAGCCAAGTGTAAATACTTTAAATTAGTACATTAAATAATGTTGCAATCCTGGGTTGTTTTGAAATCAAAAGGAGGCCTTTGTTTTTATATCTCCAAACTGGCCCGTCCATTATGTAGAAAAGTCTTTTTATAAACAATAATTATTTAAAGTTTGCAACTTGGAAAGTAAGAGAATGAAAAGGGAAAGAACACATATGAAAGAATGGGGGGGAAAGTAAAAATAAGTGTATGGTTTGTTGGTGAATCTAGGAGAAAGAAAAAGGATGAGCTAAAGTTTGACTTCATGGACCGGGGGATACATATATGGGAATGGTTTAATTTTGAATAAAAAGGCTATATTGGTATCATCTAGATTATATAAATTAATAGATGAGTGATAGTTTAATGATGTGTTCCAGGGTATACTAATAACAAAGTAATCACAAATGCATTTTAGGAAAAATTGTACAATTTTCTGAATGAAAGTGATTCCGGTGCAAGGTTGTCATATTTTTATATTAATGTTTATGAATAGATATGTACATAGATAGAATTCTTTATTGGCCAAATGTGATTGGACACACAAGGAATTTTCTTTCGTGCATATGCTCTCAGTGTACATTAAAGGAAACTGTACATTCGCCAGGAATTATAGGATACAACACTTAATGATAGTCATGGAGTACAAATAAGCAGTCAGATCATAGTAGGAGACAATAATCAATATAAATCGTAAGGATACAAGTAACAAGTTGTAGTCATAGTGGGGTGGGTGGGTGATGGAACAATGAGAATAATAGTAATGCAATAATATGGCATACATAAATGGATGACAGATTAAAGAAAAGTGACTGGCCATTCAAAGACTCAAGAATGATTGAGAATAGTGTTTATTTGATAGTATATTTTAGAAAAAGTTCCAATTCCAATCTATGGTTTAAGGATAAATGTAATTTATACATATGTATGTATATGGCAGCCATCTCCCTAAATCCTGCTCTAGTGCTTCATTGTTGTGGAGATTATTCCTGGGACAGATGAGTGAAGAATGCAAGCAAATGTGCCAAGAGTACTGCAGCAGCACCACCCACCCACAGAAATACAATTCCTGAAATGCCCAGGACCAGCTATGGAAATACTTTAAAACATATTTAGAATTCCTTCAGTTCCTGGGAGAAATGTGACCTTTTATAGCTTCTTCTAGCAATAAAATATTGTTTTAACAGAAAATTGACCCAAAATCCAAATATGAATGCATATCTAGAAAACATTACTCAGTGGAAGTTCTTTTCAACAAAACTGTAGTGATATTAAGCTACTACTACCATATTTATTGTATTTATTTGAATCAACTATATATGCAAAATATTTAGGACAGGTTCACGCAGCATATTTTTTCCTTCCAAAGCAGTTTGAAGTTCTTCCTCCTGGTGAATTGAAGCTCTCTGAAAATTCTGAGAACTGCAGATAATATCAAGAGTTAATCAATGCTATCTCTAGCCCAGGTGTGTTAAATTGGCAGCCCGTGGGCTGGATGCATCACATGCAGGCCACCCCCACCCCAGCTCCGTGAATGGGAAAAACGTCACAAAATGTAACAAGATGTGGCGAGTTTGACACACGTGCTCTAGCCAATAAAAAGGAATGTGCAAAACCATCATTTAGTGTTCCCCTCCTGAACTTCAGAAGCTAATGGGGTAACAAATATCCTCTTCCTTCTGCCCCATACAGAAAGGAGGGTGAAAAAAGTGCTAGTACCACAGTATTTTCAGTACTTGGTATAAATATTTCGTTTTGCAAAAAGTGTGAAATGTCAGTATGGGGGGAAGGAAAGCTGCTTAGCCTTCAACATGTGAGTTTTTCTGATATAAATTTCAGTGAAAGATGTGGTGATTACATGCAACCAGGTAGTATCTATAATTGTGGCAGGGATCAGGGAATAACAGCTTGCTTGATTCCAGAGATGGGAAGGCTTGGTAAAGTAAGAATGATGTGTATAAGCAGGGAATCAAGCTTGGCAGGGTGACATAAGACTGAATAGAGGGATTAAAAAGTAAATTAACAATAGGGCTGCCTGTGAAATCTATCCAGAGAGATCTGAATTCAGACTATGTGGAATAGGACAAGACAATGGTTCTTCTTACTGAGGAACTAGCCTGCCCCCAAACTCTTGGAATGCAAAACTTAAAAAATATAACATTGAATTCTGCAGTTTGACCAGCAGTTTTCTGAAATGGAATAATGATTATCTTAGCTGTTCAAGAAGGACAGTGTTATGGGAACACAGAAATGCAATGCTGATGCCAGAATGGAATGGGATGAAAGGGATCCTTTCCGGCCGCCCTGAAAGGGGCGGTGGCGAGGCCCCTCCTGAAGAAGCCATCCCTGGACCCAGCCTTGCTGTCTAGTTATCGGCCGGTCTCCAACCTTCCCTTTT
>JANHFJ010002977.1:52238-63420 GCA_032468195.1 Cerberus rynchops
GGTATTTTAAAAATTCAGGGAGGCCGGTATAGATCTATTTCAAGCTTATTAGCTATCATCAGCCGGGCATACCCTTACGGGATTTGAACCTGGGTCGCCTGCATCGTAGGCAGATGTCTTAACCTCTAGACCACAGGCTCATCTCCCCTGCAACAGTAAACACCAAGCAAGGTTTATGTGTTTCTTTTTTTGTGGAGGTACTTGGTTACCCAAATATGGGAGGGAACAATACAGTTCCCTTTTTGCCTTTCAGCTCATCTCCAGAGATACACACACACACACACACACACACACACACACACACACACACATATAAAGGGATTTTTATTTTCTGTCCCTTTTATAATGATAGCATGGAATTTTCTTTTTTACAATTGCAAATGTTGGAAATGCAGTTTACACCTCTGAGGTGATGGAATGTAGGCAATAGTATGTTGATTTGCAAGTTAATCTCTAGATCAGATATCCTAGATTGCATAGAATGATGTGAGCATGCTCAGGTAAAACACGGGTTTTGTTGTTTTAAGGCTTACCCTTTTCCTAGTAAGTTGAGGGGAAAAAAGATGAACTATGTCCACTGTCTCCATACCTTCTTGAACTATTCTGAATTTTGCTGAACATTTCTAGAATATTGTCTACCTACTGTCCTTGGTCAGATCTTATGAAGCAGTATTCTAAGACACACATACTGAAATCCTTGCTTATAGAAACTTAGATTAAAAAAATGGCAGGTCTGAAAATATTCTGTGATTGATACCCACCAAAACTATACGTTACCAGTTTTATATATACAAGTAGTTCTTATTTAACAACTGCCTTGTTTAGTGACTGTTTCCAGTTAGGATTGTGATAAAAAAGCAACTATGTGACTACTCTTCACATTTATGACCTTTGCAGATTGGTAAAACAAAAGAAACCTGAAGTAAGATCATAAGCCCAGTTGCGGTTTCAGTTAGCAATGATTTCACTTAGTGACTGAATTTCTCCCTCTAATATTGTCCACTAAATAAGAACTACCTGTATTTGCTCAAAATGGAATGTATAAATCAAATCTGCTTAGAAACTGCCAGCTATAAGCAGTATTTTTATGAGTTATTCAAGAAATATTTTAGTTAGCTAAACCTACAACAAAAGATCAGAACCATTTGTAGTCTTTTCCTTGGAAGTTTGGAAACAAATACATTAAAATGCAACAGCTAGGAAAATACAATACTTTACTCAATGGCAAATGTATTACTTAAGTTAAAACTATTGCTCCATAGAATAATAGCTCACCAGGCTCCTTTCCTCATTCATGCATGGTTCCCATGTTTTCTGGCATTATGCTCCACTGAGGCTTCTTTTAGTTCAATTCATCATTATATGTATTCAAAACAGGGGAACTGTTGCCATCACTCAATAGGACCTGCAAGAGCTTTTTATTTTGAATATTTTTGACAGGAGTTTGGAGTTCTGACTCAGCAATGCATTCACAAGCCTAATGCATTAGAATGAGGAAAAATAAAGGGAGAAATGAAGCAGTGAGGCTTGCTTTTATTTTATAATCCTCTTTGTTTTTCTAGAACTTCTGAATAGCCCCAGAATCACTGAGTCAATTTTGGAATCTCATTTTCATGACAAAGCAAACATCCTAAAAAATGAGCCCATTATAAAATGAGGCTTCCTGGTTTGAGCTCTTGCAGTTACTTCTAGTCTTTTTTCTTTAGGAATATTGCACTCAACATTGATCATGTTTAAAACTGGAAGCAGGGTAAGTTATGGTTTCAATCTAAGGACATCTTTGTTTATACTTTTGTTTGTTAAGAAGATGACTTCTCAAGATGCAATCTGCTACAGAGCTTGGCAGAACTAAGATAAAAAGCAGAATAGGTGAGGGAGATGTTACCCATCTTGTTAGAGAATAAATTAATGCTTGAAACGCTTAGAAAAGAAGTCTTTTCTAGCTTTCATCAAAACAGCTACTATTTTGTCAAATTAAGGTCTGTCCATCTGTATTTGAAGATGGCATCATTGAGAGTATTAAATATACTTTACTTTTTCAATGTTTGCTTCATTCTGTGGAAGATAAGAAAAGATATAGAAGTTCCGAGACTTACTGGGGTGATCCTGAAATGAAGAATTAATCTTGCTCTAGGACCAGTATGTTCCATGCAGAGAACAAATATTTCCAGCTGTTGAAATATTTGTATAAGTTACAGAGATAAATCTAGATAGACGATCACTTTAATCTGCAGTGCCACCCAGGTACAGATATCATTTCCTTCATGTTAGTCAACAGGCCCAATTATTTATTAATTTAGTAAATTTAAGATTAGAATCTCAACAGGGCAATTCATCACTATCCACAGCTTACTGTGAGAATGAGGGTAAATGAACAAAAAAAAAAAAAAGATTTCTTTGGTGCTTTGGATTTTGAGGATGATTTACAAAAAAATACCCCTGAATAGTTCCTTGAGAATGGCTTACCTTAAACTTATAAAAATAATATACACTGAGCAATTAACTGAAGGTGTTTGTTTGAAATTGTATCGCTCAATTTGAAGTAGAGAAGTACCTAGTTGCTTTCCTATGTTTGCTTTAAATAAGGTACCCCAGAAAGGTTTAAATTTAACTATCATTCTGATACATAAGTTGAAAGATTTTCAAAATATGTGCAGAGAAACTCTCATTCACAGGAAGCAGATTTTCAAATACAAAATTCCCAGATCTTCTAATAGATCTGTATCAGATAATGTTCAGGGGACTTAGCACAACATTGTTGTGCCTTCTGCATCTGAACAGTTTCTCCTTTTCTACATTAGCCCTTTACATTTGATGTCTTATTGCTGCAGTGATATTCTTTTAGTACCCATTTGTGTGTGATCCCAATATCTTCCCCTGAGTTTGTATTCTGTGTCTGTTCTTCATTTAGTTCATTAGTTGTATTTCATTCCTGTGGAAATGCTAGTAATTTCCCATATTCCACATTCACTGCTATTGTATACAGTATACCCTATGAACCAATTAGTGCAAAACTCCACAGAATACTATTACTTTTCTCCTTGCACCATTTTTTTTTAGTAAAAATTCCCATCCAGATGTATTTATGCCAACAAATATTTTAGTCTGAGGGCAAATGGCAGCTTGGATTTTTGTGCACTTTTTATTGGGAAAACAGCTTTCTATGTGTCTCTGTGCAAACTTCTGAAGGGCTAACCACTTTTCTTTTCTCCCAAAATGGTTTGCTTCATGTTTCCTTTTTTAAGTTTAAAAAGGACAAAACACAGTGACATTCTTAAAGAGCCAGTTTAGATGGAACATTAATCAAAGTAAAGACTTCCATCACCTAAAATGTAATGTAGCAATAAATTCTGGTTACTATAAACTTTTGATTTTAAATAAATAGTTCCTGGACAAAATCAGGAGATAAATCCAGCTGGAATACTGCTGATAGAAAATGTTTGTTCCTGTAACTGGTGTAGGTTCTAGCTTTTATAGTGAGAAGTAAATATGTGAGCCTTTTGCCCACACCATCTTATGTGCAGCTTTTATTTAAGCTATTTCTATACTTTTCAAAACCTTGATTCATTGCTTCAAAAGAGACACCTAGTTGGGAACTTGGAGAGGCCTTCCATATGTCCATACTTCTGGATATATGGTTTGGATAGAGATTGTGTGCCTTGATTTTAATATAAATCTAGAATATATCTGTGCTCAGGTTGTGGGATCTTGGTACTCTCAAAAAGTACCAAGGACTCCACAATTCAACTCTGAGAAAAAAATATATTCTTTTTTTGTCATGTTTTCAGTTTTGTGCTAAAGCTATAAAAGGAAGAAAATATTATAGATGTGACAGATATTAATTTAGAGCCATAATCTCATTGAAACTTAAACTATGTGTTTTTGGTCCTAATCTCCAACCCGAGCCACTATATTACACTACAGTACTTTCTTTTTTCTTATCCAAATCAAAAACAACCAATGGAGACCTATTAAAAGCATCACCTGGAACAACCTTGCAACCCAATTTTACTCTCTGTCTCCATGATATTGGCTTATGTTGTCTCCAAGTTGCAATTGAAGTATTGCCTGTAACTGTCCTTCATACTGCAATATGCTAGGCAACTCCAAAACACTCAGAATGACAAAGTGTCAGAACAAGGCATTTCTGTACTAACAAAGCCGAGATCTGTAAAACTGTATTCTGTGGAAAGACTCAAAGGAGGGAAAGAGAGAATTGTGTCTTTTATTGGAAGTGTTAATAGCTGTTCATTCAGAAGTCCTGTCAATCATTTCTCCAAAATAGGATGCTGCAATGAGTTGATGCCATAATGAATCTTTTACTATTTGGGCATAACCAGCATGTCCTATGTCAGTTGTATCTTTTCATAAATCTTCTGTTAACTTGGGCATTACCTTGGCACTTAACAATCAGCAGTTTGGGATTTCTTTGCTATTTTAAACACCAAAATAAATTTAACATGCATTATATTCCTCTATACTGTAGGTTTAATGCAGGGGATCAAAAGATATAATTGAATATCATCAGCAACTTTGGCATTTAGTTATCCAAAGCACTAACCAATAAAAGGGATATGGTACAAGCTTGGGTGCAAATCCCATTAATATTTAGAGGCAAGAAATTCTCTGGGTAGTGCTCATCTGTTATAGAGTTCAGACAAAGCCTAGTTTTGCAGAAACTTATTTCTCTCTCTTTTGCTTGTGTTTCAGATCACTTTCTATGAAGGCAAGAATTTCCAAGGATGCCGCTATGAGTCTGATAGGGATTGTTTGGATTTCCACACTGACTTGAGCCGTTGCAATTCCATCCGTGTAGAAAATGGTGTCTGGGTTGTTTATGAGCAGCCAAATTTTGAGGGAAACATGTATGTTTTAACCCATGGAGAATATCCTGAATATCATTGCTGGATGGGCCTGAATGATAGAGTCAGCTCCTGCAAATCCATTCAGTTGGTGAGTAGAATAGTTCCTCCCACTCCTTCAGAGAAACACTTTTTCCTTTTACAAAATATGGTTCTTCTTGCTATGTTAGTTCACTTCCAGTAAGCTGTCTGTGAAATAATGCAGAAAAGGATCTTAGAAAGAGTAAATCGGAGGTGGGCAATGAATTTACAAGTGAGGAGAAAAGATTATTCAATCCTGAGAAAGAGAAAAGCCTTGGAATAATTCAATATAAAACAAGTGTGTGTCCATATATCCACACCACATATATGCTTATAAGTACACACACACACGCGCGCGCACACACACACACACACACAAACACTTTGGCATTGAAAAGTTGCAATTATACACACAATTGATAACACATCACTGAAACACAATAATATATGCTTAGCACTAGCTGCTTTTATATCCAGAATGTCCTTCAATTGCTTGACAGGTCAATATTTCCAAGTGAAGGACAGCCTTTAGAAGTTATGCAAAACATCTTTGCTTAGATAAAGAAAGAACTTCTATTTGTAATAATCTTGCCTCAGAGATTTATTTATTTATGTATTTATTTGTATCATACTTTTATTATTTTTATAAATAACTCATGGCAGTGAACATACTGTACTTAATATTCCTCCTTCCTATTTTCCTCACAACAACCCTGTGAGGTGGGTTGGACTGAGAAAAAGTACCGTAACTGACCCAAAGTCATTCAGTCTGGGGCCACTAGACGAATCTGTCTTAAAATTGCATTTTAATACAGCTAATAGAAACAATTGTATTTGAGCAATGAAACAAAAAAAATAACATAAAAACAACTCAAGGAAAATATTAAAATATTTAATGAGAAAATTAAAAATGGTAAGAGACTTTTGAAAAATAAAATAATGAAGAAAATACTAAGAGAAACAAAATAACTAAATTTTACCAGATTTCCAGAAGAAACATGAAAATAAAATAATGAGGAGTTCCACTTCCCTCTTGATTGTATTAAACTAAAGACAAGAAAGGGATTTCCACTAAATCAATAGTATGCCAAATGATGATTGGGATTTTTGAGGTCCAAAACACAGAACTTACTTTAGAAAACCTACTTTAATTATAGCCATCTGAAGAGATTCTGGATTTTACTTGGACAGGCGATTAGTTTAAGAAAGTGTGCAGTTTTAACTGAGTCTAGGAAACATGCTATTTCTGTATGCTCCTTTCCCTAAAATTAGAAAGTGTATAGTTTGCAGTTTTTCTACAGTATGGAAAACACAATTTACTCATATTGATTGGCATCAAGTCTGTGCAATTTATTGGTGTTTGTATGCTGAGATTCTCTTTTCTGATTTTTCACCCTGCTACTGTTGATGTTCATTTTTAAAGGTCTGAATGTTCTTGGGAGATAAATGCCAGGAAAAATCTGTCTTACTGGCATTGCACATTTGAGACACCAATTGGTTTATATAAACTTTTCTTGAATGGCTGTTTCTTCTGTTGGTGCACTTAAAGCTTCACTTGTTAACAACTCCATGCCATTTACAGAATTACAATGCCATTCATCACTGGCTTTAAAAGTTATTCTCATGTGATCTACTAATATGCTAACTGCTGACCTCAGTCTCACTGCATTCATTAAAACCCCATGAATGTTGCTTCACGGAGTGCTATTTTCTGTGCCATTTTCATATGCCTTCTTGTTCCAGTTTCAGTTTTTTTACTAATAGTATTTACATTTTAAGCTTATATTTTAGTTTATGGACATCTGGCAGTTTATTTTTTACACCATACTTGTGGCCATTAATTCATCTGAAACACAAACTGAAGCAGTTGAGAAGCATGTATATTTCTAAAGGGAAATATGGAACGTTGTCCAGACTGTTTCAAGTACATTGGATTTTGTTGTTGAGCAAAGTCCACTATTATTTAAAAACTGTATCCATTACATCTGAAGTCTATTAAATTGAGGATAATAACACTGACAATCTAATATGTGTGGGCATGTGTGTGTGTGTTTGCGTATACTTATCACTATTCACTTATCATTTACTTCTTTTAAGACAGTAGTAGATATATATAGATCTACTTAGATAAATACATTTTCTGTGGCCCCTGAATAATAGTAGTAGTGGTAGTAGTAATAATAATAATGATGATCCTACCTGACAATAGTTTGTATATACTGTCGGAAGACAAAAGTTGTAGATCAGTATGTATTAATTTTATCACATCAAAAGTTGTGTAAATTTTGAGTTTGTCAGAGCTTTTCATCTGTCAAGACATTACCAAATTCGAGTTTCTGATAAATTAATATAGAAATTCTGGTAATAATACAGAATAATACAGAAGCGTTATAACAGAAGCGTTATATATAAGTCCTGAGAATCTGATATATTTTAGAGCAGCTAACAAGATACTCTCTAATTCTGTTATAGTGAAAATGATCCTATAGGTTCCACTGTGACAGAAAACATGGAGGCCATCTGCAGTTAATTACAATGCAGTTTTTATAACATTTGCCATTGGTGATAAACTTTTATTGATCATCACATCACATTGTAATATATGGCAGAAATGTTGCTGACATATTTGTAAAATATAAGGAATACATGTATTCATCCAGTGGTGTAATGTTTATATCTCCAACTACAAGGTATTATTTGTGATAATGAATATTCTCTATTTTATACCACATTTTAAGAGAACCTTCTCTTAAAGATTTGTGTTTATCTTTTAGTAATCTTTATATTGTTTCTCTTCTTCTTTATAGACCAGTGGAGACAAATATCAGATCCAGCTCTTTGAGAAGGGTGACTTTAGTGGTCAAATGCATGAATCTATAGAGGATTGCCCTTCTGTGATGGAGAAGTTTCACCTGCCAGAAATTCATTCTTGCAAAGTTCTGGATGGGGCATGGGTTTTCTATGAACATCCCAACTTCCGTGGCAAGCAGTATTTCCTGGAGAGAGGGGAATACAGTAAACCCATGGAGTGGGGAGCTGCAACTCCACTGGTCCAGTCCTTCCGCCATATTGCAGAATAATAAATTGCATGGGATCTGAAGCTGATATGATAGAGACTTGATGCCATACTTGTGGGCTTCATGCTGCCTGTCATTATTCGTGGTATATGAGTCCCTTTGAGTGATCCTTTAAAGGAGATGACTAATCTCTGCATTGCTATTTTGGAAAGATAATTAAATTTATTTAGCATCAAAATCAGAGTGAGACTGATCGTTTTAACCCTGTCTCATATCTCCTTCGTTAGAGCACTGTTTCTAGATTTTGGCAACCTTAAGCTGTATCAACTATAACTCCATACAGAATTGAAGTCCATACAGCTTAAATTTGTCAAGGCTGAGAAACACTGGTTTAGAGAAAAGATAATAATATGGTTAAAGTTGAGATATTTGTGTGTGTATTTGAAGATTTTGTTAAGGATCTCCTTTCCTGAATAATTCAAACACTGGTTTAGTAGATAAGAGAATAAGCGAAATCACTCTGAGGAAGCTTTCTCAGACACCCTCCAAATTTTCTTGAGTACAAAAATCCATGAAGAGATTGCTTTCTTTTCTTTCACACTGGCAGCTTCAATGTCCCCTTTCTCTTTATGTTTAATACTGTAGATGGTTGCACAGATGTATATCACAATCACAATCCCTCTTTTTCCTTCACACATTCAGCCAATACTAGGGAGGATAGAAGAGCCATTTGAAAAAAAAAAACCCAAAACCACCTTAGCACAGCTTCCTCCCTGATGGTGTCCTCAGATGTATTGGGGAATCTGAGGCTTGAAATATCACCTAATATGGAAATTCCCAGATGGAGTTTAGCCAAACAGCAGCTTTATGTTGTTGTTAGTTACGAGCTCTTATCCGACCAATCGCAACCCCATGGACAACTTTCCTCTGGGCCTTCCTGTCCTCTACTATCCCTCGGAGTCCATTTAAGCTCACGATGACTGCTTCAGTGACTCCATCCAGCCACCTCATTCTCTGCATCCCCTTCTTCTTTTGCCCTCAATCATTCACTAGCTTTATGTACACTAGTTAAATATGGAGAAAATCTAAATAAAAGATAAACTAATAAAGGAGAATATTTGAAGTTGAAATAAAGTATCCTTGGCATTCTCCAAGCTTGCTGGTTCTCTTGCAGTCATTTCATTACCCAAAATCATCAGCAGATAGGTATGCAATAGGTATACAAGCAAGCTTGAAGAGCAACAAGGACCTCTCAAAAGATAAACTATTATCACCAGGACATCTGTTTAGTCTGTTATTGGAACAAATATCTAGGCAATTATTTGGAATACTATTAATAAAAATATTTCATTCTTATACTAGCTTTTCTGAAAAGAGAAAAAAACCCTTCAGTTTCTTTCACCAATAGATGCTTCTTGTCCACATGCTGGGGTGGGAGAGAAATTTGAGGGCTGTATCCTGAAACAGAATTTGGGAATTAAGTTCATTTATTTATTTGGGAACATTGTAAGTTCATTTCAGTCACCTAGCCTGTGGTAAAATTATCTATGCTTAACTAAGGGGTAATCATATGTTCACTGAAATCAATTCAATTACTGTATACCTGTTTTCTCCAATCAAGGCAGAACTTTTTTATTTAATTCTCTCCCCCCCCCCACCTTCCGCAGTCTCTAGGTTCATTCGTTTTCTGTTCCATTCAGTTGTGTTACATTTCTTTGCCACCAGATGTCCTCCATTTCCTTCTTTCCTTAACTGGAACAATTTATGAAATCTTTGGATAAACTCATTCTGTTTTCCCCTCCCATATATATTATGCCTCAAGTCCTAGAAAATAGGAAATGTTGATTTTGTTGATCTATTTTCTGTGCTGGGGACTCCAGGGAACCTGTGCATTTTTGCATAACAAGCAAGAGAAAAGGGACTTTTGATAATGATATTCAGCACATAAACTGCACTTTTATTACATGGGCCTCACAGACTCCTCTGGTTTGATGTATGAGGTTATTAGGAAACTATGAAGCTGAGTATGTGATGCTTGTCATAAGCTACAACAACACAACTTCTATGAAAACACTATTGATCAAGGAAAGACCGAGCAGGGAACAATCCATGCAAGAGAAAGAGAGAGACTGGTCGGCCGGGGAGGAGAGATTGGAACTAAGCTTCAGTCCTGCTGAAGGATAGAAATCAGTGGAAACACTATTAGTGTATTAATCTTTAAATTGTTACAGCTACAATTCTCTAGGCTTTCTGTACTCACACTAACCATAATACAATTATATTCCAGAAACCTCCTTTATTTCATCCGTGTCTCTGTGATGTGACTTTCATTTTGTCCTCAACATATTCCTAGGATTAGTAGTTTTTGTATTTAACCACCTAGGTAGGCAAAAAGCCATTGGGGTAACTTTACCATGGATATAATCTGGCAATTTTGTTAGGGTTGTAGCTAGGTGATCCTATGGTATAAGACTAGCTTGACAATTATTGGCCACTCAGGCTAGGATAGACATATCCTTTCCCTCCAGTCCAAGGATAGCAATTCTGCTCTGATCAGTGGGGGAATCTAAACCTTTCAAATTGTTCTCCCGGGAAGCTGAAGTGAAGAAGACAGACTTTTACTATTTCATTGTATAACATCCATACCTGTCAGCTGTTTTGGGGTTGCTTTGAAATATGGGATTAATACTCTTATGGAAGTGCATTCAGCCTGTTTTCAGCTCTTTTTGGGCAATAAATTAGGATAACACTATTTGACAGTATTGTGCTTTTTGAACGATAAAGATTGGCAACAGGGGCAACAAATGATCTGCCAGTTCAAGGATGTGATTGCACTTTTATTCTGCTGAGAAGAATTCCCCTTTGTTCTTCTGCAATAAACTAACAAGGTTGTCTACTTTTGGAGTTACAATAACTCATTGAATTCTAGTCTCCTGTGACTAAGTGAAATGAGATAGGCCATGAGAAACGTCATGTTGGTGTTTAAAGTGAAGAGCAAAATGGCTGATTATTTAGATCAATGGTGTTTAACTCGTGTCGTCACAGTATCAACGTGACATATCAGGACGTTTCCCCCTTTGCTAAATGAGGTGGGGTAGGGCCAGCATGCAGGGGTGGAATCTGACTGGTTTTGCTACCGGTTTGGTGCACATGCATTCGCGCGAAAGCACTGCAACATGGCTCTTTAAAGTGCTTTTAGAGGCTCCAGAGACAGCGGGGAACATCAGGAAGGCTCCGTAGACGCTCCAAGCAGCTGATTCAGGTAAGTAAGAAAAAAATCCG
>JANHFJ010002977.1:138052-150324 GCA_032468195.1 Cerberus rynchops
AGACAGTCAAAATTAATCAATAATTGACTCAAACACACACACACACACACACACACACACACACACACACACACACACACACACACAGACACACACACACACACATACACACACACACAAACACAAACCAACAGATCATTTTCATTACTTATTGCATCCTTGCTCCTGAAACTTGAACACGACCCTGGACTCCTGAGGACTGTCCACTGTGAGATATCCCAATGTAAACAGTAAATATGATAAAGAGAGAAGTGCCAGTAACACAGGTAGCTTTACTGTTTATATATTAGAAAATGTCATTCAGGCCATAATTTGCATGTGAAGATTTAAAGATACAATGATCTTTTTTTGCTGAGGTAAAAATTAATTGAGGATTCTGAGCACTGCACATGCCATAACAGTACTGAGACAAGACAGTATAATTCTGAAAACAATTTAACAAAACGAGTACAGGAAATAAAAGGAAGAGAAATTGAGTCATGTATCATTACCAAGTCAAATTGTCAGTATGAAAGGTTGCTTTTTTGGAAGGTGTCTGCCATAACCTGTTGGCAAGACCAGTGGTTGGCTAGACCAGTGTGAATTAATAAGAAAATAATCATTGTGTGTCTCTCCTGTTTATCCTTGACTGGACCAATAAACTGAAGTCAGTTTCTTGGTTCAATGGACAGGTGCATCCTATTGTATCTAGAATCAATTTGAATTGAATCTTATTGCCTTCCAGATTCAGATCATCATTTTAAATCAAGCCACTTTGCCTTTGAATCTTGAAATCAGATCTGGTCTTGGTTGTATTGCACACTTAATTGTATTTAATCCATTCATTTCCTCTCCTCCTTTTTGTTATTAAAATCAATAGAAACATAATGTGGTGAAAGCGTTGGCTTTCTTACAATTTGGTGAAGAATTCAAACTTTTTAAAACCAAAGTCCTTACTGAGTTGTAAAAGTTGAAAAGTTGAACACATAGAATGGAAATTCCTAAACTTGAAATTATTCTGGCATATACTTCAATAAAACTATTATTTACTCAGATATGTGTACAACACTTTTAAGTCTCCCAACTCTCTGAAGTTAACATTTTTGAAAGTCAATATTTAATGAACAACTGATATAATATGTCAGCATTTATTTTATCCAATAAATTCATTAGTGTTTCAATCAGGATTCAGATATTAGAGTGGATTAATTCTGAAGTTAGAGACATTTTCACCTTTGTTGTAGAAACAATTTAAAAAGAAGTTAGGCCTCAAATCTCACTGATTGAAAAAGCTGTCTGTTCTGACATATCTGATGGACTTCCTAAATACATTCCTTTTATTTTTGGCCAAGCTATACATTCTATGATAAAGATATAATGATATTTAAAGAGGAAGGCTATAACGTATCAAAGGCAGAACAAAATCAATGGTGAAATTCAGCCTGAATGCACTGGTTCTACCGAACTGATAGCAGTATTCAAGTTTGGCCCCGCCCACCTGCCCCAGCCCTTTTCTATCCTATATCCCCTTGGGTTTTTTCTATTTTACTTACCTAAATCGCTCAGAACAGCTGTTTTGCGGCCCTCCGCAGCCTTCCCAATCACCTGGGCTGCCTCTGGAATGGAACAACTTCAGTTTTAGATGCCACACAGAAGCACAAAGTGCATGCACAATGAACCAGTAGTAAAACCAGTTGAATTCCATCACTGTGTAGAATGCAGAAAAGCAGTGGGGAACTGAAGAAAGTATCTCCATGGATCCTCTCTCCCTTAGCTTAACCAACACTGGTTTGGTTTGTGCAAGTGTCCTGCGCTCTGTTAATTGAAGTGCAGTTGGATCAACGGTTTGTCGGTGCAAAGTGTATCTTCTCTTTATGAGGCACCATTACAAATGCTTCCAGGGCATGATAAAGAAGCGGTGAAAGAGAAGAAAAGAAATGTTATCAAGGTGTAGTGCAGAGGTACAACATTCCCTTTAATTGCTTTTGGAGCTCTCCACCTGGAGAACTAATTCTCCAAATAAAAAAAGAACATGAGAAACTCTTGATTGAGAAAATGCACTTGATTCATTTTCATTTTCTTCAAGAGATAATTGGCCTTTTTTAGATTGATAATAGCAAATGAGTAAAGCTCAGACTTCCACTTAGCCATCTCTTCTATCTTTCTGTTTAGAGTATGCCTGATAAGAAGTGTTATGCCTGAAGCCAAATTGCTTGGAAAGAGCAAAGATTTCTGAAAATGGTAACAGCTGAGTTCCCCACTTGTTGATTATTGCATTGTGGCAGAACAGCAGTTCCATTCTTCCATTGGCTCCATTATCTTGCCAGATGGGTATCCAGGTAGGAGGAAAAAAATCATATCTAAATAACTTCATAAAAATGTAATATCTCATTAAATTTCATATTATATTGTTATAGAATGCAATGATGGAAGACAGGACAATTTTTCTAGAAGTGGATCAGAATTTCAAAAGAAAATACCAGTTCCTTTATTGTTACTAATATGTGCTATGAGATTTAATCAAATAGATAACACACACACACACACACACACACACACACACACACACACACACATTGTAGAAGATAAACAACATTTTGAAATGTGCAGAAAGAAGGTAGTAAAGAGGAAGCTAAAGACACTAAAACCTTGAGGTAAGAAAAGTCTATTTGCCTTTTGAAAAGTACCTTCGGGACAAGTATGAGACTAATTCGAAAGATAACTTAAAAAACTTTTTGAACACAAATGACCAGCTGTCCTACTACTGATCTATACAACGAGATATAACAAACTAAGCAGAAGAGGAATGTCACAGTAAACTAAATTTGTGAATTAATTTGTGTTCATGTCAAATATACTGTGAAGAACGTGAAAGATCTAGTAAGATCTTGGCAAAATGCTGGAAGTGAAAAAAGTGAAAACATCTACATACTATGCAAAAGAGATAATCAGCAAGCCAAAAAGGGAACAAAGAGACCAGAAGAACTGAGCTGAAGAAGCTTCTTGGATGAGTAGTGAAAGATTTTCAAGCAAAAGCAAAGGAAGTTGCCTTTTGAAAAAGCACCTTTAGGACAACCATGACCTGCATGACTGAGAATCTCCATAGACATTTAGTCTCATATGTATTTTAAAGTTTATTCTTGATATGTATGAGACAACATAGCTGCACATATAACAACTTATTAATTTTCAATGTATATTTTTTTGTTTTATCACACAAAGTTCTTAAGTAAACATTCTATCAAGATATACAGATTCACCTACCTGCTTGCAATTATTTATACCATTTTCCCTGTCAAATAGAACAACTTTAATATTGGATCTATTAGTGTTCAGGTTCATATTGCTTGTTGCAACATGCAGTATACTCTAAGATTTGATGCAAATCATTTGGGTTCTCAGCTAACAATATATCATCATCTGCACATGAAATACATATCTCTACTGTAACCACAGATTTCCTTAGAGATTTAACTATCAATATGTTAACCAAATGGGCAACACACATTCTTTGTTTTTCACCCTGTTACCCTGCTAGACATACCCCCCTTTTAACAATACTTTCTCCTAATACATGTTTTTGGTCTGTAGTTTTCCTAAATGCAATATTGTACTGTAAGCTTTCTATCACTTCCTAAAGAATGCATTTATTTGAACATGGAATGAATCAAAATGTGTAAAAATACAATAATTGAAGGATACTTGCCTCAGATGTGAGTAGCTTCAAAAGGATTTTTTGCTTTGATTTAGCTTAAAGTGAACTCTCCCACTTAGAACAAAATCTTAAAGAGAAGGCTCCCTCTGCTTCTAAGCTTTGGAGTAGCTGCCGTGCCTCACTTCAACTGACCAAATGACTTCTGGGCATTGGTAATGTCAGGGCCGAAGTCATTTTCTTCATGAAGAGATTGCTGATTGAAGAGGATTGGCCCTACTTCATAGGGCAGTGTGTGTCACCTCTACTGTGTAAAGAAAAGTCATGTTGCTTTCTTGAGTAATTCCCCCAATCTCTGGAGCAGAAGTCTCATCAGAGTCAGCTTTTGACACATGTGGCCTGTACAAAAATAACAACAGCCACCCCTCCTTATTATTAGGTCTAGAGGGCAAACTATCCAGGACCTTTATATGCAGTGACCACACTTTTAGACTATTGTTGGTAAGGGTGATCTATCTTTTATTTCCAACCCTTTTAGGATCTGATTTTGTTCTTTTTCATAATATCTTTCAACTTTACAAAAAAAGAAGGAAAGGTTATAGTCCTGCCAAATACTCTGACTGTTGTAATATACAAAAGGAGAATCTTACTCGTCTTTAAACTATTAGCTCTTTACTGAAGGAAGCGAATTTAGAGGCCCTGATCTAGCAGGGTCTTAGGATCTTCCACAATATTGTCAATCAGAAGTTAGAAATGCCTGATATAAACAGCGAGCAATCTAATCATGACAAAAATAATAGAGTTAAAGAGCCATAACCAGATCACTAATATTCTGCCCAATGTAGAATATGATGTTTGTGTCTGGTAAAGCAGTAACATCTCCTTCCACACAAGAATATTTATTTATTACACTTTCATTCCATCGCAAGCAGTTTGAATATCACCTGTTTACATTAATATATGGGCACTTTAAAAACATATGTAAAAGCATGAAAAATGCAAATAAAAAAAAAAGCTGAAGCAAATCCCACATATGTAAATAGCAATACAAATACAGAAATGATAAAAGATGGTCTAGTCTTAATTGGAATGCTCTCTGGAACAGCTCAGCCTTCAATTTTTTTGCCCTCTCTGCTAGGAGACTAAGAAAGAACGACTACACATACAATTTATTTCTATTTGTTAAACTTGAATTGTTATTCTTTTTGTTAAAGTAAAATAATTTGTTGGCCTTGGTGAACAACTCTGTCAGTGAAAAACTATTTAAAATATAATAATTTTGATTTGAATATCTTTAACATCAAAATTAGAAATACAACATTTTTGTTAGTTTTTGATCCAGAAAAATATTGTACCTGGCTTTCTGTAAGACATACACGTTCTATCCACATATAGATTTAACACTGCAAATACTTATTTTTACATGGATGGGATAATTATGTATTTGATGTTTGGTTGAGGCTCCATACTTTCTGTAGGCAAGATGAAAAATAATTTCAACACTGATGTATAACTATAGTTATAGTAATAAATATGAAGAGAGTGAAAAACATTTCAGAACATACATTTTTTATTTATAAACACATCAGATGACCAGTTCAATCTTAGATGCTGCTACATAGTACAGACAAGGAACCCATTTGTAAAACTCAGTTTTACTCTTTTCCCCAACAACTATCCTGTTTTCCCCTTATAATTTTCATTTTTCTATACTGTGCATCCTAATGATTCCACCATGGAGTGCACAGGGGAAAAATTATAATGTCATTAAAAGTTACTATAAATTTCAGATCAGCATCACTTCTAATCCGATACACAATTTTACTGCCTCCATAAAACAGGTGATTTGCAGTGGTCTGAGGCATCTCCAGGAACATTTTACTTCTTTTAAAATTAAATACACCAAGTTTGTGCTGAATTGAGAGTGCCAACATAAAATAAGGATAAAAAGAAGAGGGAAGTGTCATCAGATAGGAATGCAACTGAATCTTTATATATGCCATCTTGGCACCGTGGTACTAAATATAGTGCCAGGTAAATAGATGTATTGAAATATTCAGAAAAAACAAATGTCTAAGCTGAGAAGAGCAGAGACATGGAACTATTTTCTAGTGACTCATTTATTTTACAGGATAAGATCCAATTAAAGAAAGGGAATGCTTAGTGGACTTTTGGTATATAGTAATGTACATCACTTATATAGTATTTTTTGAGACTCAACTGTTGAGTTGAGAAGCTGGTATCCACAATTTTTAAAAAACTGTGACATAAATATGCCATTAAGATAGAATATTACAATTAGTGTAAAAACAAATGTCATATAATATTCAGCATGACATTTTTACAATCCAAAGTAGACATAAACCACAGTTTATGAGAAAAATTTGAAAGTCAAATTTAGGGATAGTAATTTTTCATATAAGATAGTATTAAATAAATATTAACCCAGGATGGAATCTCACATAGATGTCAAAAGTGGGAAAGCAATTAAAATAATTTCATTTAATCTCCTGCATATCACAGAACCAATTTCCCACCTTGTTTCCCAAACTGAATAATCATTGTTTTTGCATGGAATCACAGTGACTATAAGTAACAAAATTCATTATCTGTCCCTAGATAATATCTTCTAATCCTTGGTATGTATACCATCAATGACTATCTGACTTTAAAATGGCCTTTTATTCAATTAGCACTGTTGATGTTAATTGTACAATACATTTGATGGTGATCAGTTGAGAGCTGATTTGCAATCTGGGTCTTCTCTTGAACTTACAACTTCTCTTAAAATAGAAAATGTATGGTGTGACCAGGAGAGCTTTTTATACATCTCATATGTGCATCTCTTCCTTGATCAGGCAGCATTACACACGTCATTCATCTCTTTTTCACCTCAAGGTTGTGGTATACAACTCTAAATCACCCATATCAGAGTTGCACAACCTTTCTGGCTTTGTAGACCACCAGGTGGGAGGGGAAGGGATGGGATGTTTCCACATGAGTGGTGGCTAAGTACTCTTGCATGCCGCTCATGCAAATGGAGCATGTGCACCCACATTTACTTGCTGCTCGTGCAAATGGAGATACATACCCGCATGTGCATACTCACTCACCACTTCCATGCTCTGGTACTGAAGGGCTCAAAGCCCAGGGATTGGATACCCCGGACCCATATTACAAGTCTACTCCTGGAGATGCACTGGCTGCTAGTCAGCTTTCAGATACGACTCAAGATGCTGATTAGCACCTTAAAGCCAAACATGGCTCAGGGCCTATCTACAAGACCATGTCCTCTGAAATAAATCTGCCTATCAGGTGAAATCAGGAAGGGAGGACCTATGAAAGGTTCTGTCAATGAGGGAGTTTCTGCCTCATAATCAATTCTTGCCAGTGCCTGTCCTCTTCTGTGCAACATCTTGCCCTCACATGTTTGGACTGCTGTCTGTCTGCTGGCTTTCTACATGCTCTTAAAAACAGCTGTTCTGTAAAGCTTTTGCAGGATGTTAGTCTGGCCACACTGGATGTCATCATTCTTGGGCTACATTTCAAAGAACACATTGAAATAATATACCAGTAATTGAAATACAACCAAGCATGAATGACTGGTTTTTTTAAAAAAAGAAGGAGCATAGGTGGTATAAAGTAATCCCTCAAAGAAATGATCCTGAATTTAAGACAATAGACATTGTCTTAACCCCATTATCCTAACCCCAGAAAATCAGACTGTTATAAATGGAGACAAAAATGCTGTGCAATGTTCAGCTGCCCCAGTCTGGAAGTGTCAGCTGTAGTGAAAACAATTTCTGGAGGATTTTCTCCTTCTGAATAAATACATCCAAAGGAGGGCAAGGACCAGAAAAAAAGGAAAAAGTTACAGATTAAAATTAATACCCTGTAAAATAAAGTACTCTGTTTATAAAAAACTGATTTCTCCATCATTGTATAATAACCTTTTTCTCAATTGACTCAGCACCTCAGCATCTTTCTGAACCATGGAAAAGGGAAGACACTCGTCAATATGCCAGAATTTTGAGAGAAAAATGAGTCAATCCATTTGGCTAGAATATGTCATTGAATACTTCTATTTCTTTATCCTTCTGTGGTGGATAACTTGTTCACATTGCTGTGTATAATTTGAGCCCAAGTTGCTGATATCTTAAGCCTGCCCTGGAAAGGTAGCCTGGGAAGAAAACCATTGGTGACTGGGAGGGGTGGTGGAAAGGCCACACCTCAGGCCCATTCCCATGTCAAAGAAGCAGGTAAAGAAAGATTATTTTTCAATTCAGTTAGATGACTGAAGTCTTGTTATCATTGTCAGGGAAGAGAATGGGGTCAAGATCAGAGTCAGCAGACTCTATTACTGGCCACCATTTCATTTACTCTACACCCTGGCAAAGCATGTGATGTAATTTGTTTTTCTTTTTTGCGATGGCTGTACTTATAGAAAGTACAGTGCTGATGACATTTGGATAATGAAACATCTGCAAGAAAACAACCAAGCTCAGAGAGCACCAAGGACTCCCCTTAAGACTTTCAAGGTTGCCTCACCATGAAGTGTTGGTGGGGTTTGCTCAGAAGAATGAATGAAAATGCTGGGAGTATATACCAAGAATTTATAATCCCAGCAGGGTCAGCCACAATGTGAAAGGGTATATATTGGGCATAAGCAATAGAGGAAGAAGCTGAAAGCTCACCTTAACAACAAGGGCATCATATCACAGTGAGTGAGGAAAAAGAAAAAAAAAAACTATACTGTACTGAACCTAGAAAATCACATGGATAGACAAGTTGAAATTATTAATAATATAGTACCCTCAATAAATTAAAATGGACCTCTTAAATCAGACAGTACTGACACTACTAAGAAAGAGCAGAAGAACCCTTGGAGTATTAACAGAGCTTATGATTTAACTAGACTACTGATGCTGCCATGCAGGGTGCGTGTGTGAAATCTGAAGCTGCAAAAACAGAATTATAGTGGGAAGATGGAATGTAAGAAGCATGAGCATGGGAAAGTTCAACAGAAAAGAGAAAAACAAAATCAATTCATTACATATTGATGTTTTAGTTATCAGAGAATTGGAGTGGACTAGAATTGAACAAAGGAGCATGCAGCTTTCTACTCATAGCATGAGGAGCAGGAAAGGAATGTTGCTGCTTATTTTTTAACCAGATAGGATGTAGCAAGAACAGTACTTGGGTACAATGCAATCAGGGTCTAAATAATATCCATTTGACTTTACAGACAACCCTTTAATATGAAAACTATCCACATTCATGCTCCTAATTTTTGATGTAACAGAAGGGGAAGTTGATGTGTGTTGTCATCACATTCAACACAAAATTAACACAGCATATAAGCAGGACTGTAGCTGAAGACAGCAAAGATGGAAACAAAGAAAGAAAAATAGTTGGACTGTATGGCTTAGGAAACTGGACAACTATTTATCAAGTTATGACAACCCAACGATTTTGTCACTATAGCATAGTCTTTTAATAGCCAAACTTATGTCTGTATACTATGGACATCATAATACAGAGCACACAGAAATCAAATAATTATATTTTTTTCAACAAGGAACTAGAAGAGTTCTGTTATAACAGCAAATCCATGGCTGGGGTTTGACTATAGATCATAAACTGCTCATGTGTACATTCCAAGCTAAAGTAGCAGAAAAAGGATACTGAATTATTAATCTGTCAGAAGATCAACATTCATTTGGAAAGCACCAATGTTCTAGACAATTAATGTGTCAAAACAAGAAAGCAAACAAAAAAGGTATGTAAGTTTGTGTCTGGTCTCACATTGAAGAGACCAGTGCTCTACAACCAGATGCTTTTTGTGATTTCTCCAGCTTCCTGCTTCTGCTAAAACTGACAATGAATACTCTTTAAGGATATTCCCAGTCCATGAGTACACCAGTTGGTTTCTTTCTCAATGCAGTACCCTCTGGCTTTCCTTCAAACAGAGGACAGGATTCCTACAGCACATGCTCAGAAGACACAACAAATGATAGGAAACAAAATGCAGAAGCAGAGCCATTATCTGTTTAACCTCTAGACCATAGACATTCTTGTGGTATTGCAGACTGAATGACAAATCAGTCCAGCTTAAATTGAATTCCTACCCTTTTTACTGAGTTCCTATGAAGTACATAAAAGATAGCAAATAATCACAACTGTTTCTAAAATAGACTGCTCTTTTGCTATTTAACCTTGAATGTATCCAAGCACTGGCCTTAGGACGCTGATGAATTTTGTTCCTTCCTCCTCATGTCATCAACACAGTTGATAAACCTTGGTAAATAAAACTCTGTGGTGTGTGTGTGTGTGTGTGTGTGTGTGTGTGTGTGTGTGTGTGTGAGAGAGAGAGAGAGAGAGAGAGAGGTGAGAAATGGGGGAAGGGAGGGAGAGATGAGAGAGAGAATGTGCAAGTGTGAGATAATCTATGTATGAAACAAAGTTTTGTTTAACTTAATTGCTTGTGCTTTTGTCCACCAGTCTTGTGTGGTCTTGGGAAAACTTTAATCTTTGCATTTTTAAGAGATTGGATGACATGACTAAGTGCTTTTTCTATTTTTAGAATTTGTTGGGAACATGAACAAGGGAGTTTGAAGATGAATTCTAAAAACAAATGGGTTGGCTGGTGGATCCAGTTGGCTAGAACCAATTCTAATTTTAGCTGTAGCCAGCACAAGGTTGTTCTTTTGGCAATAAAGACATTTCTTCTGTTAAAGCTTTTTCATTTGGCTTGGATTACAGATCATGGTACAATTTGTTTAGTTGTGGCTTAGCGTGATGTATGAACAAAGTCATTGTGTTTATAAGCTATGAATTTAAAATGATGTTACAACAGACTACTAAGGCTTAGCCAAGCCTGGAATTATGCACCAAGAAAAGGATTTGAAATCCTTGAACCTTAGAATTTTTTTGTATCCAGCAACTTCTTTTGGACTTACCTGAAGAGCTTTGCATGACCTGATATATATTAAGATGCTGGTGGCCATAGTTACTTTATTAAGTCCAGTTATCTAGTAATGTTTTTTTTCTTATTGTGGAAGACATACTGGAGAAAAATAGCCTCTTTTAAAGGCATTTTCTATCTCTTCACTGTGCACCTATTTCCTTATTGGGTCATTTACTTCTTACATGTCTTCTGAGATGAAATGTGGAAATTCAGGTAGCATGAACTGTAAAACCCAGCACCAAAGGCCTCTAGTTACTCAGAGGACTTATTATTATTGACACTCTGGAAGTTAAGAGATGTAAAAGCTGCAAATTTTGTGAATACACTTTCTGTGATGCAATACATGATTTAAGAAGTGATTCATACCTGCTTGTGTTGGCAAATAATTATGGCAAATAATTTTGCCATAACATTGGCTGTACACTTTGCTGAACCTGTCCTGCCTCTATTGCAACTCCCATATTGTCCAGTTGTTGTAGTGCCAATGAGTTTCAGGCACACTGATGGTTTTGCCCTCTGGCTTTGCTGCCACAAGAAAGGGCAAGTCTCTTGTCACTGAACAACTATAAGATACCATCTTGACTTCTCTAAGATGGTTTTTCTGTCCATCTCCCCAAATTCTACTGGACATTTTTCAAGTTAAAATATGAAATAAAGAAACTTATGGAAGGATGGCTCCCAGTCATTAATGTCAATTTTGAAATTAGTTTTAGCTTACTAAGCAATGCCAAACAGATTCCTAATTCAGACAAGTTTCATTGATCACATATACTAAGTCCTCAGGAGAGACAGGAAGGAGACAGACCTGTGTGTCCAGCTATGTTTTATTGGGCAGGAAAACTGAAAATGACCAGGCTTTAGGCAACCATCAATGAAGAGGATTAATTGAAACAGACAATCAACAAAATTGACACTAATCAACAAAATTAACTTCTCTTTTATTTTCCAAGATACTATGCTAAAGAATAATATAGCTGCTGTGCTCATTGTTAGTTTAACATTGCCAATCTGGCTTGCAAAAATCGGGATAACCATGCAACGATAAACACTTTTTGTATATAGTCTAGTCATCTATATTTTTTCAGCCCAAACTTACAATTCCTGTTTAGCCCATGTTGAAATTACGCATATGCCCCGTCTTTTGTGAATAAAAGTGTCTGAAGATCTATGGAGTGTTTTGCTCTTTTATCTACTTGTTTGAAAAGTGGTCCGGCTGAAAAGAGATATTAAATTAAAAAATCAGGAAGGGGCAATGATGGGTTTGAAATAAATTCAGGGAGCACAGCATTAATTAACAGAGCCAATGCTGGTGGTGGGGGGCATGGTGGTGTAGAAAAGTCAGTGACAGTGGAAAAGAGTCACATTTGAACCATGCAAGCCACATCCCTGATTGCACCTGAAAGAAAGAAAGCATCAAATTTCACTGCAACATAGTGGGTGACAGAGCACTTCAGAACTTAAATATTTTACGATGTTGGATTAAAGAAGGAAAAAAAAAACAGTTTTTATTCCAATACACAGAGCCATGACACAACATTGTTTAAAATGTGTGGTGGGATCAGGGGAAATTTGGGGTTGCTCAGCCTTATGACTTACATCAGGGGTCTCCAATCTTGGCAACTTGAAGACGTGTGGACTTCAACTCCCAGAATTCCTCAGCCAGCAAAGCTGGCT
>JANHFJ010002978.1:43323-54550 GCA_032468195.1 Cerberus rynchops
CCTTACAGGATTAACCCTGTAAAATGGGAAAAAACAAAAGGAGATTTCTTCTAACAACCGGTTCTCCAAACTGCTTATAAAATTTACTACCGGTTCTAGTGCATAAGCTAGAACGTGTTGAATTTCACTTCTGGTCCAAACTCCCTTTCCACTCTGTAATTCCATAATTCAGATGCAGTTCTTTAGTGGCTACCACGAACATGGTAATTACGTTAAGCAAATACATCACATTTACATGTATTGTGTTAGGGAGTGTGCCAACGATTTTTGTTTACACAGAAACAGCCACTCTGGTTAGCTTTTAAGCCAAAATTATCCTGATCCCCTATAAATCTGAAAAGGTAAGGAGAAACAGTTTGTGTAACCACAGAAAGTGGTCCCTTTTTTCTCTTAATCAGGATTAGAAAATTGTCAATGTATCTTTGTTGAACAAATATATTTATTTCAACCCAAATTTTCTCTCTCCCTCCCTCCCTCTCTCTCTCTCTCTCCCCCCAAAGGATCAGTATCAGTTCTGCTATCGAGCTGCACTAGAATATCTGGGCAGCTTCGATCACTATGCAACGTAAAAACACATGGAAGAACACTGACCCATTCTGGATTGTTAACTACAGGCCCTTTAAGATCCAGAGAGCCTCTTCTGAGCCATACAGTGTGCTTGAGAAGTACTTAACTTTAAATTAAAGACCAATTAGTGGGAAATATAAACAGGGAAAAAAAAAACTGCCGGGTGAACCAACAATTCAGTCATCAGTAAACTTAACCAGAAACATAATTAAAGAAACTTGACTGGGTTGAGGCACCGGAAGGATTTCAGTTTACAGAGATCCCAAGATTCCGTTTTGATTGAATTTGAGTGAAAAGGAAGAGGACATTCCTTCCAAGGATGATCATCTTGTTCAGGACCGCATGATAATGAACGATGTCAACATTTGGTTTCTGCAATTCAGCGCCAGATGTTCGTCAGGAGGCCCGTCCCGGCTCGTCCAGAACAGAACCACCTCTTGGTTCCAACATCTCCCCACCCTTCCCACCATATTGCTCATCAGTAACCTTTGGGGTTGGGAGGGCAAAGGGCAAATGTTTGAAAAGAAAAGTCCTTGATTTAGTTTTCTAGTATTGTAAAGATACTGCTGACCTGTGCTTCATTTTTAACTGTGTAAACTTTTTCCTTTTTTAAAAAAAAGAACGACAACAAACGTTTATCATTCAATGAAGTAAATTCAAACAAAAATTGCATACCTGTTCAATTTTTTTTGTTTGTTTCTGAATTGTAGTTTTTTTTTTAATGCTGTAGAACTGTTACCTGTAATATCTCGCTGTAGAAATGTTAAATAATATTGACAATTTGCACATTTTTGTGCAGCCCTATATTTATCTCCAGGACCACATTCTCATTTAGATATTGCTTTTACATCTGATTTTTTTTCCAATGAAATATAAATCAGTTAATCTACATATGGAAGATTTTGTTTTTATTTCTTTTGGAATCAACAGGGAAGCGCAAGTATAAAGCTGCTACTAACACTCACATGTTTCTCTTTCTATTATAAATATATGTATATCTCTCTCATTCTCTCTCTATCCATCTACAACAATAATACGTAGATAGACAGAAAGAAATGCACATAAGTATAAATATATAAATATAAATATACATGTATCAGTTCTTCCATGACTTGGATTTGTTGAAGTAGTAGGGGGGAAATCCAAATTGATACATCCAGACCATACAATATTTCTACACATCTCTGTATTTCGAGGTTTGCTTTTGAGGGATTTGTGTTTATTTTATCTTTTTGTTTTGCTTTCTTTTCAATTTCCTAGGGGAAATGAGGAATGCACATCAGTGATACTTGAAATTCAACCTTACCCAAATCTAATGGGTAGAAATCATGTGCACACACATCATTCATCACCCATGCACATTAAGGTTTGATCCACCGTTACTAGAAGAGAAGGCTCATTAACTCAGTGGGACTTGCTTCTAAATATACCTACTTAGGGATTGCATTGCATATCATGTTATAGCTCTCAGTGAGATTTCATATTTGAAAATTTTTAGTGCAATGGCATCCATAATAAATATAGGAAGTAGGCATACGAAGGAGGTCAGTGTGTATCACTTACGGAAGGAAAATGCTATAATAGTGGTCAAGGGTTTTCAAAATGTATCCACTTATAAAATTGTCTATAGTATAGAATAAGATATTTGGAATGATGACGTATAATGGGGCAAAGCCAAACACACTGCTCTGTAGGTCAGAATATTTTCTGGCATACACCCCCAGTTAGAAATGCTGTTTTGCAGTTTTAATTTTTGCATTTAGAGTGCCTTATATTTGATGCCTATTTTGATAGCACTGCTTCATTTTTTTGTCTATGTTTGCTCCAACAGAATCTCTGTGATTTCTCATCAACCTTTTTTTTTCAGTTAACACAGTCTCTTTTCAGCGTGTGAAGTTTTTTCTTAACAATGTTCATTCCAAGTTTTCACTATTGATATTTTTTTAATCCATACCAGAGGGTAGTCAGGCACCCTGTAGGCACAGGCAAATTATTTCAAAAAAGCCCCCAGCTGGCATTCGTAACTATAATTTGGTTTTGTTTTGTTTTATAGACATGCTGCTATTCTAAAAATATAATAAAATACTCTTAATACTTTAGGAATGGCAATTTGACTGGGTTTGGATCCCCGCTCATGTACATGAATTTCACTGAAGGTCACAAGAAGTTCTTTTAACTCATGCTAGTAGGGCTCCTGAGATCAGCTGGATTGGACAAAGGACTTACCATGGTATTGTCTAATGACAAGTGAAAAAATGGATTGTGCCAGTTGAACAGAAGCTATTGTTTCTTATATTGGGCTAGGTCAACCTGGTGCCATGTTTGATCAAAATATAGATCACAAAAAAATGTTTTTAAATATGTTTCCGTAAAGAAAAGCAACCAAGAGTATACCTACATTCGCATTTATTTTTTCATGTTTTCCACCATTACCAGAAAGAAATATATTAAAAAGACCAAACACTAGAAAGCATTCTATTTGAGCACTTTTATATATATATATATTTTAAGAAAATCAATTAAAAAGCGCAAAAAACAAAAAAAATCCACGTACATATGTATAATAGTTTTTAAATAAGCATTATAGAAGGCTACCTCAGAGTGAGATTCTTTAATTCTACATCAGAATCCAACATGAATGTGTGCACTGCATGTTTCCTTTTGATTTGTTTCTGTCAAACATAAAAAGGGCCAGGCTACATACTGAATTAACACACCTTGAATCAAAAGGATGGCTCGAGAGATTGACGTGCCATCCAATGATACTGGAGAGGCATGGCTGCACAAACACTTTGGGTGAATTGGCTTAAATTTAAGCACAACCTGCAAGGGCCAAAGCAATAGAATTCTTCCCCAAAGAGTAGGACCGTGTGATGATCGGTTGGGTCTTGCAGAAACTGGGATGCAAAGCAGTTAGTAATCATGGGTATAGCTGTCAGCAACAAATGGCAGGAGGATGTGGGGACATAGGGAGTAATAAATCATAATGTGAGCAAGAGCAAGACCTCCTGGTCCAGGACAGGGTGCAATTGGCGCACAAGATGGATCTGTGCAAAGTTGCAATCCACCATCCGTGCAGAAGCCATGAGTCTAGCTGGACTCCAATTGTGCCCCAGCTTTATCTGTGGACATCTTGTGCAGACATGTCTTTTAAGGTGGCTCACTACAGATCAGGGCCAGCCCAACAATCATTTGTTGTGTAAAAGAAGATCATAAGCTAAATCAATAGGAAGGGCGAGCGCGACACCGAAAAGCCACCAAATAAATAGCCAGTCCTCTCCAAGCGACTACTCAGGAGTTGCTTCTCAAGAGATTTCTATCCAAATCATTGATGTGCATTCCATCTGGGTTTCTTTGCGGTGTGGTGATTTTTCTTCTTCTCTCATTTCCTTTTTCTTTTTTTCAACGAGTCGGACTCGTGAATCGTCATTCACCCTAGTCGGCATTTTGTTTCCTCAGCATAATCAGTACGGTGCTATTATTTACCTATGTATGTGTAGTTATGTATAATTTTGTAATTAGTTAACGACGGAGAAATACACAAACTATATAAGAATTATTTGTACAGAACTTTTATTTTAGCTCTCTTTTTTAAAAAAAAATGGTTTGCATGGTTAGCCGTTGGTGAGGATGGATGGGCAAAGGAGGGTGATCTGCACTTTCTATATCTTTGTACTATGCACTGCCCTATTGATTCTACACCCAATAGTATTATTACTTGAACCCATCTGTAAGAAAACCGATTATGAAAATCCACTTGTGTGTATGTAAATAACACAAAAACATGATAAAAGAAGGGGAAAGTTTGCAGGGGCAACAATGAAACACAGATTTTCCTCCTTTTTTTATCCCCCCCTTTCTGGTTTTAATCTTTTAATTTTTAAGAGCCCTGATACTCCAAAAGACTATCAGAGGGCTGAGGGTCCCGTCATCCATCTTGTTATGTGGCGTTGCCATTCAGGCTTGGAGTGTCTTTACAAAAATAATACAAGTCGTGTTCTCTGCTCTCGTTTTGGATGCCTAGACTGAAAAATTAAAACAAAAAAAACCCCCTTGTAAAATGGCTTGTTAAAAAAAAATACAATTACCTCTAATCAGTAGTACGCGTAAATGTTTTACAGAATGAAAGGCGTGCTTTTTATTTTCTTACTTCGTTACATTAGTGGCGAAAGAAAGTCTGTATGGAAATCAGTTCTTTGCTGACACAAGCTCCATTTGTTACAAATGAATTCTAATAAAAATGTCAGTGTTACGCAAATCCGGTTGTCTTTTCTCACACTTCTGCTTGTTGGAGTCCCTCTTTTTTTTTTTTTTTTTAATTTCACCACATACCGCTGGATGGGGCTTGTCAATTTGCTGAAATTGCTAGAAATGAGGTGTTGGTGATTTATATTTGTGTTTTTGCATTTCTGACCAATGGCCAAAATAAATGCTCTGTTTAAAAAAAATGACCAAGGATAGCCTGAGTTCACTAGCAAACCAACCGCCATTTGAAAGGACAGCAATATCTTGAAGCAATTTTCTAGCTTGTGGAAGACCTAATGTCTTCATGACATTATCTGCGACGTATGGTCCCGTATTTGTTCATCAGTTTCTTATTCTTGTGGGCATAGCCCCTGGTAATAGGGAATATCTTTGATCTAAATTAGATAATATATCATTTTGCCAAAGCTTTGATTTTCTTCCTCCTGTAAGAAGGGGGAAAGCTTTCTTGACAGAGATTTTATGTAGCAGCATAAAATGCTGTGACTACAGTCCTGTGAAATGCGGATTTTATGTTCATCTGCTACAGTGTTTGAAGCTCATTGCTTTGAAGGAGGACGGCCTTAAAACTGGCAAGCACTAGTCTGATATTAGAACAGATGTATGGTTTTATGTCACCCAGAATCTGTAGAGATTAGAACAGTATGTTGGTCTTGTTAAATAAATAAATTCCACAAGCCTGGATTACCTGCATCTACAATCATAAATGTTAAGGTAGCCTATCAATACACAACTGTAGAGAGGCTTTGCAAGGAATGGGTCAAGCTATTGGCCTTCAATGCAATCATGATAGAGATTCTTTACCTCTTATTTGGTCAATAGGATGGGATATACCTCTAATAAAAAATAATGAAATGTGAGCAGCTGCAACAGAAATGCAGAAAACATTTTTTTTCTCAGCACTAATGCCTTAGGCTGTCAAGATATCTGTATTTTAGGGAACCAACCACCTCTGAAGACTGGCTGGAGAATCTTTCTTCAGGACCTTTGTCCAGGCACTCCATGGAGTGTACACAGTGCTTGTTATGTGTATTCAATCCTTGAGTTTTGAAGCCTAATCAAAACAGGTGCTGAAAATGCAAACATGCTGCCTTGGTTCTGTCTTAAGTGATCTAACAGTATGATGTTTACTTCGCAGCTGAACAAAATATTGATTTGGGAGCTTCAAACTCAGCATAGCAGTTGTATTTTTATTATGCTTGTTATTCTCTGGAACAGTTCACAACGAAGGATATTTCTGCCACTAACACAGATTGGTTATCCTCATTCTGAAGCCCCTTTAGTTCTTACAACAGTGTGGGGAAAAAACCCAATTAAAATGATTTATTTGCTGCTCTTTCCTGTGACATACTTATATATATGTGGGGTGTGCATGTGTATGTGTGTGTGAAGTAATTAAATTGCCAAAGCAGAATATTTTTGGCATTCTGAAATAATGAATCTTGAGTAAAAGAATGGTTTTCTAACTATGTGTGTATAGACTGCCGTTTGAATAAATTTCCATTTAAGGAAGAGCTTGCATCTGTGATGATGTTAGTAATAGATAGAAATTGTTCCACTGGTCTCGCAACAATGAGTAAATATGTACAGAAACATCTGGTAACAGCTTTTCTTAGGAAAGCCTTAAAACAGGCAGTGTAAATGGGCAGAGATAATGATGTATCAACCCTATAAAGGCTTATTTTCTAACCTATTGCTCTTGCTATCACTTGAATTTATTCAGCTGACTTATGTCAGCAAAACATGAGGAAAAGACCTTTCATTATTTTGGTAGACAGGTAAAGCAACAGGTAGGGTTACCTTACCAGGAAGTACAATATATGTGGCTCAGTGACTTTGCAACATAAATTGCTCCAGCCATTTGCATCTGTTATCATTTTTCCAAACCATTTAAGATCTCTGTTGTTACTAACATATGTTAAATGTGCAAAATACTTTATCTCACCGATTTTCATAATGTCGTCGCTCCGTTTTCCCCAAAAATGAAAGCTGGTGGCTATTGTTTATTTTTGCAAGGGTGGATCGTTTGGTTTTGTTTTGCTAATACCCATAAATTACATTGGGGTTCAGAACTCAATACAAGGAATACAGATACAGAGGTTTTCATAGCATACTGATTTTGACTGGTAAACATCAGATAAGCAAAAAGCCCAGAACACCGAACACAACCTCTGAGATATAGATGATGCAGGGGCGTAGAACCCCCTCAATCCCCCACTGATAGCCTTATCAGTAATAATAGCAATAGGAATAGCACTTAGACTTATACACTGCTTTATAGTACTTTACAGCCCTCTCTAAGCAGTTTACATAGTAAGCATATATAGCCCCCATATATCTGGATCCTCAATTTACTGACCTCAAAAGTATGGAATGCTGAGACAACCTTGAGCCAGTGAGAATCTAACTGCTGGCAGTCAGCACATTTAGCCTGCAATACTGCATTCTAACCACTGCACAGTGGTGGAATTCATTTTTTTTACTACTGGTTCTGTGGGCATGGCTTGGTGGGCATGGCTGGGGGGTCATGTGACTGGGCTGGCAGTTTCTGTAAGCAGGGCAATAAAGATTAGGCTAGATACAACACAGTAATGTTTTTTTCCTACCTTCCTTACAGGATTAACCCTGTAAAGTGGGGGGAAAAAAAGGAGATTTCTTCTAACAACTGGTTCTCCAAACTGCTTAGAAAACTTACTATTGGTTCTAGCGAACCTGCTGGAACCTGATGAATTTTACCTCTGCCACTGCACCACCACATAATAATGTGACGTTAGACCTGTGTGGTAGGGATTTCTATGGAGAAACAGTTAATGCTATACTGGCAATCAAGATTCTGCCGTCCCAACAAGATAAGCAGGCCCACATAGTCAGGATTAGGGTGAAATGAGGACAAAATGTTCCTCAATAGGATACTTACAAACACCATCCAGCCTGAGTTCCTGCAATCATTCACACACACCCCTCTCTCTCCCAATTTCCCCTTTTTTTCTCCTTTCTTATATTTTGCTCTGTTGCTTCTGTGTATTTGTGCCAAGTTATTTTAAATTTACAAAATGTGATGCAAAATTCTGAAAGAGATGGATTTCAAAAGCCAACCGCTTTTATTTATGTATTAGTTCAAAAGGGCAAAAGCATGTATATTGACACTAAACATGTGAACTAAATTAATTTCTCCTTCATTCCTGTTTATGAGAAACCTGAAGGCTCCACAGTAAAAGAGGAAGGATACACTTGAGAAAATACATTTCTGACTCTATTGAATTTCTGTGCGTTTTCGGCCATTATTGCCTGGATCAAAAGGATCATGTTCAATTCTGTTTCTGATTTGGGGAATTAAGGCAATGGCAGAAGTGAAGAGGCCAGGTTTACTATCTTGAATACCTCTCCAAATGCCTTTTAATAGAGCATCTCAAGGCCTTGCTTACAAAGGAGACTTAGATTCCCGAGTCCTTCGGGAGAGGGAGCGGTATAAAAATGCAATAAAATAAATAAATAAAATAAATAATATATAAGGGGACGATTTTTAAGAATGGCTATATTTCTGAATATGGATTAATAATGATAACCTAGGAAATACAACTGGAAAATGTAAATCTGAGATGCGGTTTAGGAAGTGATGTTATAATCCAGATTAGGATACTTTAGTGTCTTTATCTTGGTCAGTGATTCCATTTCAGACCTCTTGCCAATTCTTCTGCAGTATCCTTAACTCACAAATATTCTTCTCTTTCTTCTTCTCTTGCTCAACTCAACTGTTTTAGGGCTCTGTGGAGTTTTGACAGACAGTATATCTCAAAGGTGATATCTACCTGAATCTACAAATTGGGAAAAAAAATTTTTTTGATTGAAATCAGATTCTTTCCAAATACTGTGAATGACTTGACTATTTCTATACATTGAGAAAATTGAGGGTGGGAGGATCCAGTTAATAGATCCAACTTGTGGACTTCATTCAGTCTTCCAAATCAGATTGATTAATCAGATTAAATCAAAGCTTTTGATTGGATCAGAACTTGTATGTGCATCCCTAACAAACAAGCTCTGCAACATTTAAACTAAATATATATTCTGTTGTGATCGAAATATATAAAAAGGAAAAAAGAAAGGGATTTTCTTCCCTTTCTTTCTTCCCCAACATTTTCTTGATTCATTTCCAATTTCATTGGGATTTACCCTCCCCCTTTTTCCTTTGAAATGTTCCTTCCTCCATGCAGACATGAGCATTTCCATCTACTGCTAGATGGAAAGAATTGCTTTCATAAAGCAGCAACAGCACACTTACACAGCTCTGGTCAAGATGATGGGAAAGTAGACCTTCCCTTGATACAATCACCCATTTTCAAGAATGTGTAGAATCATCCCAAAGCATCTACAGTTTAAACTGTAGCAGAGACAAACAAAACTTGATGTGAGGCTAAAGATTCGTTCTCCAAGCTTGTGGTTGGTTTCCAAATGTTTCATTACTAGGCTAGATAACATCTTCAGCAGAAGTTAGGGGATGTCAGTTTTCCGTTTATTTGAGCTTCAGGTGTGAGTGTGTCAAGTGAAGGTCTTCTGACACGCCCCAAATTCAACTGAAGATGTTACCTTGCCTGGTAATGAAATGTGAAATGAAATGAAATGAAATGAATGCATGAGGTCGGAGAACGAATCTTTACCCTCACCCTCTAGTTAACTCTAGTTAATATGGGCAAAAGCCAAGGAAAATTGGAGAGGGAAGCAAATGGCAGATAAGTTCCGGGAGAGGGGGCGGTATATAAATCCTGACAAATAAATAAATAAAATAAATAAGAGTCATCCTAAATTTATGACTGGTTACTTAGCAACTGTTCAAAGCTACAACAAATTTAACTTGGGATTACTTTAGACCTGGGTTCAATATTCTGACATTCCCCCCACCCTCTGGCATGGTCCCACAGTCCCATGACTGCATTTTACAGTGGTTTTGTCAAAATATGGCAGTTCTGGGGGTTTGTTTGTTTTTTTGGCAAAACTACACACATAACAAGTTTTTAGTTACTTAACAACTGCTGCAAAATAAATCATAAAAACGGGTCAGACTTACACCCATGACAGGCAGACTACATTACCATTGTAATTCAAGGACTACCTATACTAGTTGCCTCTCTCTAGATCAATACCACTCTGTTTCTATACTTATAGTCAGTATTACTATTATATGGAAAACAGCATTACAAGTTCCCCCCAAGCTTTCTTTTCTTTCTTTCTTTTTTGTATCTCATTCTCAGTGTAGTTAGAATTTATTTTGAATCTCTTCTGGGAATGTTTTCATGCCTGGGGCATTGTTCTGAAGCTTTCTGTTCACTCTCCATCATTTTGCAATTTCACTGCCTGTCCACACATGGGACATAGAAGAGCCACTTAGGAGACATCCCTGCATGATGGGTTCCCTTTGGATTTGTGGAACCATGGGGAGTTGTTCTGAGAAGAAGAGTACAGTGACAGGATACTTGAACTTACTTTTGGCCACCTAACAATCACAAGAATTCTGCCCACTCATCCTTGAGAATCCTATTCCTATTTACACAAATTGTCAAAAATAAGTGGAGAATTTTCCAATACATACACATGACCTCTTGAAATTAGGAGATTCTTCTCATACATTTGTCACACACACATAAGCAGGAGAAATTCCTCAATACTTCTTCATGAGCTGTGCTTTGCAGTGATGCTAGCTCAGCTCATCAGGGATATTTTTTGCCCTCTAAGCAGTATTATTATTTTAATATTTTTATTTCAGTTTTGGGACTGTCATCGTGCCAGATAGAAAGAGCAACATCCAAAACTTCTTGCCATTTTTCATCTCCCACAATGGAGGACACTATATGGTTCTGGACCACCTTCGAAGCAATGGCCTTCTTCTAGCATTGGGGAACTTGTGGTGCTGCTCCCCGATTACTTATGGTCCCTTTTATATTACGGTTTGTTGCATAGTGAGCTAGATGTTCAGAATAGATCTGGCAATTTTTCCACCTATCAAGTCTTTCCCAAGGAGCTGGACTAGGCAAATGTTGATATTTTGTTACAGGCATCATTGCAGGATGTAAGCTGTTCCAAGTAAACTGCCTTTTGCAATTGACTGAAGGTGAATTTGTCAACACGATGGTGCTCAAATGGTGTTCCAGTTCCTTTTGTGTCTATATGATTCAACACATGGTCAGCCAGATGATCAGACTGGATTTGGCATTTTTGTCTATCTTGGAAAGGATCTGGGACAGCCAGATGTGGATGAGATCTGGACCATCATAGACCTGCGGACCTTCCGGCGCGCATTAAAAACCTATTTGTTCCAATAGGCTGGTCTGGCCTAGCATTAATTATTTTGGGGTTTTTAAACTGGTTTTAAATTTTAAATTTTATAATTTTTCATATTTTA
>JANHFJ010002978.1:58687-71279 GCA_032468195.1 Cerberus rynchops
ATTCTTTTAATTGGTTTTAATTGTTATTTATTCATTGTTTCCTTTTAGATGGTTGTACACCGCCCCGAGTCCCTTCTTGGGAGAGGGGCGGTTTATAAATCCAAATAAATAAATAAACAAACAAACAAACAAACAAACAAACAAATATGTTTGATGATGTTAAAGATATTGTTGTAGTATGTAAGCTGTTCCAAGTAAAGCCATCTTTTGCAATTGACATTTGGGGAATTTGTTGATGCCAACGGTGCTCAAGTTCCGATGATGATGATGATGATGATGAGTTACGATATTTTTTTACTTTTACTCTTATGTAACACTTTATTAACATGTCCATCCATGCATCGCCCAGAAATACATCATTGTCTGGTTTAGATGGTAATTAATGAATTAAAGGACTGGAGAATTGTGGTCTTTTTTCTTTTTCTCCCCCCCCCCCCCATGTTGATTTATAGATTTTTATGTGAGAACTCTTCAGAAATTTGATCTCAGTTGTGGCTCTCTCATTCCATTTTAGCCAATATCAACTCATTTTCATTCTTGTTAAGAAGTCCTTTCTACTTTCACTCTTGAGCTCTGTACTGCACATTGGGAGGGGTGGAGTGAGGACCGCCACAAAATCAATAGGAAGTTTCCTTGCCAACAAATGCTGAACTCTGTTAGCATCCCCACTGCTGTTTCATACACCTCATTGGTTCAGATGAATATAAATTGCATTCTGATTTCAAAGTCCACAGTCATGATTAATAGAAAACAGGTCCCAGTGAAAAGACTGAAGATTTTGCCTGACAATAGCAAAAGACCTGGTCTAAATATGCAGATTTTCCAAACATCAATTGATGGAGTAGAAGATAGAGAAAGAACACCTTCTGGAGCCGTCTTTTGTTTTTTTCAAGTAAGGCAAACGAGATTGTCTGCTTCACTTTCGTTCATACCCAAACAACACAGACTTGTAGAAAAGATGGATATGCTAACACAACTGCACCTCTCCATTGGCTCTTTGTGTAGTGGAAATGAACAGCCATTTGTGAATGATTGAATGCTTTGGTGTGTAATCAGCCACAGCAGCCATTCGCTGCTCTCATATATTATGGTGTGACAGAAATCCTTGCTTATAAAATATATGTTAGGAAATAGACCAGGATGCCTTGTGTGAGAGAGACAATGCAAACTTTTCTAAGCACTTTTACCCCCTTCAGAATTTTAATTTCATTAACCAAGCAACCACACAGAGGTCCTTTTTGCTATTATTATTATTCACTCTCCGGTTTTATCGGTATCTTGAAAATTCTTATTTCTGTTGCACAAGTTTTCTTGGAAGTGATTTTCTAAACAAGCACCCACAGCTGACGGCTTTCTATTAACCCCTGCCCTCCTTTGGCCCATATTTATTTAAACACTAACAGATGTCACACCTTTCAACAATGGAAGCAGGAATGAAGTGTAGCTTGCTCTCCAGATGTTGGGCCACAGATGGAGAAGAAATAAAAGAGATATTACTCCAACTACAGCAGGGACAAACCTTTTCCTTCTCATAAGCCAGCCTCTTTCTGCTTCAATTTTTCAACCAAATTGGAGCTTATAAACCTTACCAAAAAATAAACAATAAACAAGACTTAGTCTCTCTCTCTCTCTCTCTCTCTCTCTCTCTCTCTCTCTCTCTCTCTCTCTCTCTCTCTCTCTCTCTCTCTCTCTCTCATCTTGGGTGAGGCAAAAATGCTGCCTCATTCCACTTGTATCATATTCCTGTCTTAGGTGATGGACTGCGTGTTTGATGGTCTCTGATGGTATGTTATTACTATGTCCACTTTTGCTTGTTCTTGTCGACATCATTGGATTTAATTGTAATTTGGACTTGCCTTTGATTTTATTGATCTGTGCCACCTGGAGTCACAGTCACATGAGTTGGGCAGCCATACAAAAGCTTCTGTATAAATAAATATTTCCCAGAATATTTACAAATAGAGAAATCAAAGGCCATGATTTTTTTTTCAACCAGTCATACCTTCTAATTCCAAAATAAATAAATAAATACTCCCACCCCACCACCTCCAAAATAAACCAGCTCTGATCCTTTCTTACTTCTTTCCTGAAAGTCTGAATAATCATAGTTTTAGATTTATTGAAAATAGTGTACTGTAAACACTCTGCGCTTAAAATGCTGTTCCTTTAGATGAGGAAAAAAAGATGTTGCTACACAATAAAGCTTGTTTGTGCTGAGAAATTTTCAGGGAACGCCAGCGCTCATCACAACTGCTGTGTAATATTTGTATAGCTCTGGGCAGTCACATGGAGAGAGGTTTTATTTCTTTACTATATTTAAATATTTCCCCTGTCCAGTTGTGTCCAACTCTAAGGGGAGGTGCTCATCTCTGTTTCTTAGCCAAGGAGTCAGCATTGTCCGAAGACATTTATGTGGTCATGTGGCCGTATGGCTATACACCAAATGCACATGGAATGCTGTTACCTTCCCACTGAAATGGTACCTATTTGGCTACTCGTATTGGCATACTTTCAAAAATACCTAATAAGCCAATCTGATGCAAATAAAAATAATATAAAAATGAGGAGTTGACATTAGCTATAAAATCAGCTAGGAAACAAGAACCATCATAATGCAATAGAAAATAAAAATCCAAAATGTTTAATGCCTTGGCAAAAGAGAGAAAGAGAAAAAGATTGAAAGAAGACTGTTAAGTTTTGGGCAAAGAATGGAGGCGAGGCTGGAGAGATTTCTAATAGTTTTTTAATACTGCCTATGAGGCAAAGGTACTCCCTGGCTGACACAGCTCCTTTTGTATGAAACTAATCGGCCAAACAACCAATTAGGAGAAAGCATTTTCCCACTCCAATAAAGGACCAGAATGAGAACTTCAACTGACACTACATACAATACATAATAAAGACCATATTGGGCAATTGAATTTCTCAAGGAGCACCCTTTATCTAAGAAAGTCAGAGGAGGAGGAGGAGGAGGAGGAGGAGGAGGAGGAATAAAAGCAATTCTTAGAAACCCTTTGGAAATGTACATTAGTTATACTCAAGACAGTATTTTTGTTTATAACCTATAATTCAATACATTTTTAGTTATTATCACCCCAATAACATTTTACAATAAAAAAGACCTCTTGGTAATAAAGATACCTTTAGAGAAAGATGTTTTGAAGTGAGTAGGTTTTATAAAGATCTTAAGTCTCCTTAACTCTAGTGTCGATGTATAATTGGTTCATAGACTGAAAGTGACATAGCAACAGATCAGCCAATGGGAGCTGATTGGTGTCTCAGACAGCGAGGAATCTGGGCGTGGCTTAGTTCTGTGCTGAGTTTAGAAATAGAAACAGAAACAAGTCTGGGCCTGCTGCTGCTCTGAAATGAAAGGTCTCTCCTCTGCTTGTATTTGCTACAATGTTGAAAGAGCTTTGGTATTGTATATTTTACTTCATGTTATTTGTATATAAAGAAGTTATTGGATCCTGCTTAATTCATTTACTTGTGTGTGCTTCTGAGTATGCAAACTCTGACATCTAGACAGAGAGAAAATGGTACAGTACAGTACAGCGCAGTCCCTGAACCCATCATTATATTCTTGAATTCAAATTGTACATTTTCTCTTGAAACTACCTGGAGTAAGGAATTCAATATTGTTTTTACTTCTAAGTACCTGTTTCTATTTGATTATGCACTACATGAAAAGCCGCAAAAGTCCCAATGCTAATTTTATCCATGTCCACAATGATTGATTGACTCTGATCAAATCAAATTTTATTCATTACATGCAGTCAGATGTAGATGTAGAATGAAGCCACCAAAATAAGCAGTCACATGCAGAACACTGTTCACTCACCTATACATGCTTCCAAGGCTTTTTTCAATTCAGGATTTGAACATGACAAGGGAGGAACCATGGGGATAGGTGGGGGTAGTGATACTGTGGTTCAAAACATCATTGTGCAAATGGCACAAATAACACACCGTCTGTCATTCATGATAGCACCAATGAATGCACATTATGTGAGTTGCTTTGTTTCCACGATGTCATAATGATCAATGAATTGAAACTGAACTGAATGTCACCAAGTCCATAATTGACATTAGTCAGCTTGGTCTAGTTCTTAAGATACTGGCCTAGAAGCAGGAGATAGTGGATGCTAGTTCTCCCTTCGGTGTGAAAGCCAGCTGGGTGACTTTGAGCCTATTATCAAGAGACTGTGATTTCTAGTCCTGCCTGAGGCACAAAAGCTAGATGGGTGACTTTGGACCAGTTGCTCTCAATCCAACCCTACTATCAAAGTTATTGTGGAGAAAAGTGGAGAAGGAAAGAGGAGGTATGCTCATCACTTTGAGCTATTTATAAAATAATAAAAACAGGATAAAAATCTAATCAGACACCTATGAAGAGGAATTAATCTTGGCTCTCCTAAAAATTATAACATAGAAAAGTACATAGTATGGATACTCCTGATAAGAATAGCTTAAGTAGCTCTTTCTGGAACAATTATGATTCCATTTTTTTTAAGCAGCACTTCCAAAACTGATCTCGTTCAAACCCATTAGTAACAGATTTACTATTAATTCACATATAGTGGATGGTCAAGCAAGATTTTCCCTACACAATAGCTTCTACATAGTCCATTTGAACACAATGGTTCAGATGAGTTAATTCTGAAAACCTTTTTAGATATCAGTAGCCCACTTCAAAAGCAATAATCTAAGCCAGTGATAGTTATGCATCTACTCCTGTTTCAATAACACCAATTTAGTTTGGCAGAATCACAGCCTATTGGGAATAAATACATTTCCATATTTCTAGTAAACATACTAGAGCGCTAATCCACAATATAGGTCACTGAGTTGAAAAATGCAGTGATTAAATGAATGGCATTTTTTATTTATGAAAAGAATGCAACACCACTGAAAACTTCAGCGTACACATTTTTTCCCCACATCTGGCTTCAAAACATAGAACTATCCCAAAGGAGATTAAACAAATGAAGTTCCAAGATCTTACATAGTCAGAAATTAAGAGAAAGAAAGTATGGAAATGAATATCAGCCACAAGGTTTGCAGCATATAACATTGCACAGACATATGATGAAGCCTAAAACAATTTCTTCTCAGATGAAGGCCAGGAAATTTAAGGAGCCAAATCAATGGTGACTATTTTGGGGGCAGGGGGTGGGGAAGAGTTGCTATGTAACCATGTCATTGTGTTGTAAATGGTTATCAACAAAATGCAGAGGATATTTTGCTTGTGTGGAATAGGATCCCTTTCCTGAATCAGAAATTCTATCTCATCTTTACTTGATTTATCTACTGCTTTCTAACCAACATAGCCACTTGTCAACACGCTGGGTTTTACCACCCAAGAGATATGGAGGACAGGAAGGTGAATGTATAGTGGTTTATCATGCGGCTTCTCGTCAGAGAAATCAGTCACATTTTTTACAGGTCACAGACCCATGTGTAAAAAAACCCATGATATATAATACAAAATTCAATATAATATGCACGGTGTGAAAAAAAAATCTGTAACCTTGCTTTGTCCACTTTATTATCAACAGCAAATGAATTCTACAGGCTACAAATACAACTCTACAACAGAAGGAGCAGGAGTTGGCTGGAGATTTTTATCCACCAAAAGAAGTTGCACTTTTTGTACCTGAAGTAGGTAAGAAGAAGTAGCTGATGGCAAGTGTATTTGCAGAAAAGCAGAATGTAATTCCATGGTTCAGGACTCTCTTCCTTACTAGGACAAAGCTTTTCAACATCAGGGGTTAAATAAGAAGTTACAGTGGTAATTTGGAACAGATTTCCATCACTAAACAATAGCAATAACATCTAGTCTTATACACCACCCCATAGAGATTTACTCACTGTAAATATAAGCATTACCTGGGTCTTCATTTTTACCAACTTCAGGAAAAGGAAGGCTGAGTCAATCTTGAGCCTTGTCGGGGTTGAACTTCAAGCTATGGACAGAGTTTGCCTATGATGCTACACTTTAATCACTGTGTCACCAGTGGTTAAACAATGCAATCATAAAGCATCAGGTTGCCATTGTTAACTTAATTCAATAAGTCATTGGGTGAGGACCCACCCTTATCCGAACTGGCTTGGTCCCTCACAGCTCAAAGCTCAGAAAAGTGAGAGACTGCTCTCCCTGCTTTCTTTACAACTCTCCTCACTCCCCTATCTCCATCCCAACTCAGTCCTTTTGGGCAGCTGCATAACAGCATCCCTTGGCCGGGGGGGGGGGGGTACTGAAGCTGAAGTGGCCTTCAACAGTCTTGGCCAGCTGCCACCAATCCTGAACCTATACTTCAGCCCCTTTGCTTCCAGCAATACCACCGAGAGCTGCCTCAAGCCACAATCAGCCACCCTAGGAATATGGCGCAAAGCCTCGACCATCTCCACCACCCTGCACTCCAATGGCCCTGTTGCACCCAGTGATCTTCTCCATCTTCCTCCTGCTGCGAGGAGGTGGCAAAGCAACTGCTGTCTATGCCAGCCATTTTCCCAAGGCAGCTTGTACCAATCTGAAAATAACGTGCACCATTCTCAGGATGCTTTGGAAAGCTTCAGAAGCCTTCCGTAACCCAAAGTAATCAGGACAGAGCCAGAAGAGCCTTTGGAGGTCTTTTACTCCAACCTCATCCTCAAGCAGGAGAACCTCACAAGAATGCCATGAGACCAGTGCCCCCTCTTCTCTAAATCATGTGTTATCATTCTTGTAATCCTTTGGGGGGACCTCAGAAGCTTTTGGAAAGCTTTTTGAAATATCACAAGAACGTGCAATTTGAGAAGAGACCCTTGGCAGCGGTTGTGGTGGCCAGCTGAGAATGCTGAAGTTCCCATCCCTCTCAACATTGTCAGTGCCACCAAGAAATTCCCCCTTTTGCAGGGTAGCCAAAAGGGCAGAAATGGGGTAAGATAGGAGGGTAGGGATGTTGGAATGATTGAACTATGGTTAAAAGTGTGGGTAGTCTACTAAGTGACTGAAATTTGATCATACAACTCCAGGAGTGCTGCAATAGCCATAACTTTGAGGACCCAAATTTAAGTTTGGGGACAGAAGTAGCTTTAATTCAGAGCTAATGAAACTTTAAATGGTCACTAAACAAACAGTCATTAAGTGAGGAGTATCTGTATTTACCGTCCAACCCTGCTGATGGATCGGTGGTTTGATATCATGACTGTGGAATAGCATAACAACTTCATGGGCGCCAAATCTTGCTTTATGTTGCATGATAAAGCTAACACATCTGGGAAAGGTCTATTGCCTTTGTTTTATCTAGTTTTCTCTCATCAATAAAAACTAAATTAAACACCGACAGGTCAAATCCAGGATGGTTGTTTCTCCCATTAATTGTTCAGATGTGTCAGCAATAAGGAGCTAGCCTTCACAGCAGTCAGTCACATTCAGTTTCTTGAGGTGACAGCTTTCTTTTTCATTCTCAAGAGCTGTGCCAAGACAGTGGGGAGTATTTTATCACCATTCCGGGATAGAAGCGTAAAATAATACGTGATAAATATCCTTAGTTTTTGAGGAAATGATACACAGAAAGGACATAATGTGTAAGAAGCAACAGGGATGCAGAATCCATGTTTAATTTTCAGAAAGTTAAAAAAAATCTCTCAGTGGGAATTAGTATCATTCCAGGTTTACCATTTTCATACACTTAGAAGTTTGGGGAAATCTTGCTGTCACAGATATAATGATGAATGAAAGCCCACCAATTTGAATGCTGTGATTTATGGAGCAGCTGAGACTGTTGATCTTTGGGATATGAACCAACACAAGGCAGGCTCCATTGTGCCATTGGAAGAGGGAATCGTATCTCAAGTGTTATGAATGACAAACTTATGCCAGCCATTTAGGGCTTAGCCACACAGAATGGTGATTTGCTTGCTTGTGATGTATAGCACAGGATGCATGGATGGTGAAGTCCATGAATCATGTGGCAGTAATTGAATATGAATTGTTACATGTGAAAAGGGTTACATTTACGGACACCCCCACAGAGCCTTGCACTGTTTTGGGGTGATAAATGAGAGTCACGGAGTAGGTTAAGCTAGTATTCAGGTAGAACGCTAGTGTAATTTCTCCAGAAAAGATTTACTTTTCCTAATTGATAGAAGAGAAACCACCAAAGTATAAATTTAATCTCCAGCAAATGGATGGCAACCTATTTTAATCAAAATTAGAAGGTTAAGCGCTGACTGCTTGAAATTAATAGCTGTTCTATATACTCACCACACCAAGGAGCTGCTGTGTTGAATTCTTGATTGAGATTTTGTGCAGGGGTGTTTCACCTTGGTAACTTTAAGACATATGGACTTCAACTCCCAGAATTCCCATGCTGGCTGGGGAATTCTGGAAGTTGAAATCCATAATTCTTCAAGTTGCCAAAATTGGATACCCCTGCATAAAACCTTTTATTCATAGGTATTGCGGTCCATTAAGTAGAAAGAAAGATGCAAATGGTGTGAGCCTTTCTAGATTAGGCCTATGGATAGAATTCAAAAAACATCCAAGAGTAAATTTTGGGCCCTTCTATGACCCCTTTCATCGATGATTCCTCTTCCCCCCACCCACTCCAAAGCATGAAAGCTCTGAAGGTCATACTCATAACACTACAATCCTGAACTCATTTTTTTCCAGTCAGCTAAAGTTAGATCATTATGGAACTGGGACTTCTAGAATGAATGATTTGACTGACAACGAAAGATCAGTCTGGCAAAATCTTGAATGTGGAGGAGGCCCAAAAATGTTCACTCTTTCCTTTCCAACTTATAGGCATTTATTTCCTACCCTTACAACTAATTCAAGGTGGTCATGAACATACCTTGTACACTATCCTACTCCTATATTCCCAACAGCAACAACAACAACAACAACTCTGTGAGGTGAGTTGGGCTGAGAGAAAAAGTGATAAGCCCAAAGTCACCAGGTAGCTTTCATGTCTAAAATGGCACTAGAACTCACAGTTTCCAGCTCTCTAGCAGGGCGCCTTAACTACCAACCCAGCTATGTTGGTGGCAAAGAGCCCTTCACAGACTACTTGTGAATGAATGCAAAAGTTTTGAAACCCTGAGGGAAAAAAAGGCTCTAGAGATTAGATTAAAGCCAAAGCAAGGGCAATAGAGTCCTTTGAATCATTTCTAATAAATCAGTAGTTGCACAGCAGTAGGAAGTTTCTTTGTCATTTAAAGGGCTAAGCTTTTTATTATGATGCCTGTCTGAGCCAGAGCTTAAGAAATGATTTGTGAAGTAGCTCTTTAGGTTTCATTGAAATCAGGAAGACTCCTAAGTAATATCTGGAGAATCAGATTGAAGGCCAAGCGAGGCTAACAGGGTGTCATAAACAATGTCCGTATAAGCTTGCAGTCGGTGGCCATGATACAAGAAAGATGTTTTCAGAAAGCAAACAAAAGAATGATTCTTCACAGATGGTGATTTCTTGCCTGCCTGAAGTAGTGACCAGGGATGGCTGCCTGCCTATCAAACTTCCCTTTGTGGCATGATGGTATGATTTAATTACTAAGAATACAACTCTTAGTAAGAAACAAAGAATGGCTGCCTCAAAGACAAACCTCTGGATCTTGTAATGGAGATGAAATATAATCAGGTTATTATCATGGTGTACCTGTGAGGAAGAGAAATGTGTCTAGCCTAATCTTATCTCATATCTGACATAATCCCTGCCACAAAATAAATTAAAACCCTTGGAATCAGCAAGAGAATAATCTTGATCTGTATTTTTAATTTAAAACGGTTTCTTCATAAACCTCAATCTACTCTGAAGATACAAGTAAATCCATATGGAATTGGGGTGCCTTCCATTGTACTATAAATTTACTCTAACCTGTTGCTCTCTAATTTCCCAACCATCCGGATATTTTATTTTAAGATTAATTTAAAGTTTCAATTGTGATTGCTGCTCCCATCGCAAAATCACTAGAAACCACACCAAAATGTTTCACAATTGTAACATCAAAATGCCACGGTTTAGCTATTCAATTCAAATCAAAAGTTATTATCGAACAAATTGTACTGTAAGGCCAGATACGAACAAAATACTGAATAAAAGAAGTATTACATCCTTCTTATATATAAGAGAAAAATAATAATCTTGTCTTGAAGGAAATTCCAGCTAGGGAGTGTAATTTCTATTTAGTGTGTCTACTCTGAGAGCAGGGCTCAAAAATATCCTTCCAAGTCATCCAGTTTTGTTATTACCATTTGTACAATATCCTACACCATTATTTAGCATTGGAATTACAATAATATGTTCCTTGGATTTATTTTAGTAACTACGGTATATTCTTAATTATTTTTAGACTCCATTATGCTTATTTTTTTTCTCTCTTATACATACACATGTGTATGTGTGTGTATGAATGTAATACTTCTTTTGTTCAATATTTTGTTTGTATATGGCTTTAGGGCTATAATCACTTCGAATTTCCTATAATGGATATTCATATAATCTGGGCTTTAAATACTCACCAACCATTTTTTTTAACTGTTCTCCATCATGTGCTAGGTTTTCAAGTCAATCTGGCCAGTGCAGAAGAGTTTATCATACAATCTTTCACAGTTCTGAATTCTGAACGGCTGCAACTTTTAAAAGATTAGACTCTGAAACAGATAGGAAAGAATATAGTGAAACCAAATGCTAGGCTAAGGAATGCTTCATTTCACACTGTAGAAATCCGTTTTCTCCCATCCCCTTGTGATCCCAATTTTCTTTTGCTTCCATTTTCAGGGGACAAGGAGAAGTGGGCAGCAGTGAAATTATTAAAGCTTTGGGGAGAAAGATTATTGGACCAGCTAAATATGTATTTATGTTTAATATGAGTGTCAGTGAGGGATTGTTTTTATTTAGTTCATGCATAACTAAATATATCAGGAAGGCAGGAAGGAAGGAAGGAAGGAAGGAAGGAAGGAAGGAAGGAAGGAAGGAAGGAAGGAAGGAAGGAAGGAAGGAAGGAAGGCCTCTCCAAATTGGGGAACACTTCCTGTGTTCTAGACCATGCTCCAGAAAACACTTCCCACTAGGATATGCATGCCTTACAATAAGTTTTATTAGTCTGCTCATCACACGTTAGCCACGAAAAAAAATGAGCTGAATGTGCTTCGGGTGTCATAGTATAACTTATGCTCATAATTTGCTTCCTAAATGCCAAGTAATTGTTGATCAATCCTCATACATTGCATCATTGTCCATGTAACAAAATGTCCCATCTCACAATGTTTTGGATCTGATGAGAAAAGAGAAAGAGGGAGGGGGAAAAATGGCATGGGGAGAAGCGCCAAGAGACAGGGTAGCAAGCAAACATGTACCCCTCACCAGAACTGTATCCATGACAACTGGAGCTATTCGTTTTCCTGTGCATTTGTGTTAGTCTTGCTAACAATGCCACAGAGAACACTGACAAATGATCGCTTTGTTCAGCCATCCATTTTAAATATGCGGTCCATTCCGCCAGTTTTTAATTTGGCCAATTAATACTATCAGATACTATTAGGCAGGTACAGTATATAAGGAATAAGCACACACTAAGTTAACATTGGGACCGCTCTTTTTTTTTTCCTATTTGTTTTGTGTAAAATTTAAAATTTATATTTCTCTTCCTCTCCAGGAGGACAGTGTGGCTTCTTTAACATGCCTTCCTGCAATTCTTCTGCATTCACCCTTTTCCTGCTAAAAAGGGTGGGTGGAAAGAGACGGAGAAGGGCCCAAAGTCATCCAGTCAGTTTCTATATCACCGGAAATTTGAATTAGCTCCATTCTTTTGGAAGTGGTGGGTGAAAGCAAATTGTGAACTTCGGTTGTCCATCAAGTGAGGTTTGTGTTTTGCACTAACGTCATTGCTAGCAGGTCAGCAGTACCTACAGTAGTGACAGCTGAATGACGTCTTCTTTGGTCAAGAAATTGATGTTTTCTTCCCACTGCTCAGTCTTGGTCATTTTGCCTTAGAGGTCTTTAACTAAATACCCTGTTTGTTGAGCAGAACATAGCTAAAATGGAAAAGACCTTCTTCACTCAAGAAACAGAAACCAGAAACCCTTTTTTAAAAAAATACTATTTTGTAACTTAGGATGGATGGTCCATGGGACAGATATGGTCCACTGGCATCCCACATTTGGTCTCCAGAGAACTTCAAAATCGCTCCACCCAAATTCTCTCAACAAAACTACTGATTTCTTCTGGCAACATATTACAAAAGATGCCAAAGGGCTAGAAATGAATGCACAGAACTTCTGGAAGGCAAAATATTGGCAGAACTTTAAAGGATGGTTCAGAATGTGTTCACTTCATCACTAGGAGTCTCCCACAGTCTGCCTGCTAGGCTGAAAATGAATTACAGTGTGGCCCACTCCTCATATATTGGCATTTCCAAAATGGACCATTTATAGCTCCTTTAAAAAAAGAGATACCTACAATTACTCATATTGTAGCACAAAAAAGTTGAAGTGCCTCAGCTGGTTTCTCACACTGTCATTTGTTAATAATAGACTAGACTAGACTAGACTAGACTAGACTAGACTAGACTAGACTAGACTAGACTAGACTAGACTAGACTAGAC
>JANHFJ010002979.1:3575-16819 GCA_032468195.1 Cerberus rynchops
AAAAATGTTCACACGAAAGACATACTTGAGAAGGAGTTTGGAAAAAGTAAGGGTGAGAATATGAGTTAGACGTCCTGTGAAGCAGTTCCAAATATGAGGAGTACCAAGAGAGGAAGAGTCAAGTCTTTCATGAGGTGGGAAGAAGTTTGTTGATGGATGCAAATGCAGAGCAAAAAATCCAAAGTAGGGACATAGCTGTAATTGAGCAATATATGGAATTATTTTCCCTTTGCCTTTAGGCAATAAATCCTTTTTGTATCAAACATTTTTGAGAATGAGGGAGTCAAATCCTCAGTAGACAAAAAAAAAATCACTGGATTGATGTTTCATGATAGAGAGAAAGACACAAAAATATCCAGGGGCCTACTCTTCAAGATTCAACTGAAGGTGCTATATTATAAGAGAAACCCACTAGTTTCAAGAGAAAATTATTCCAATTATATATTTTAGCAAAATAACTATTTTAAGTATAGGCTCTCCTGCTTGAGCAGGGGCTTGGACTAGAAGACCTGCAATGTCCCTTCCAACTCTATTATTCTGTATTCTGTAAGTGCTTCTCAGGAAGAAAGAAATATGGCTTGAAACAATGTATGTGTGTGTATTTGTGGTGATGCTTCTAAGGGTTGAGCTCATTTAAATCCTCCAGAGCAGGGGTGTCAAACTCAAGGCCTGTGGCCAGCAACCGGCCTATGGGGTGCTTAGATCCGGCCCATGGGGCTGCCCTGGAAACAGCAAAGGACCGGTCTGCATTGCCTCTGCCAGTGAAAACAGAGCTTGGGAGGGCTGCACACCTCCCAGGTTCTGTTTTTGGCCACAATGGCCTCCTGAAGCCCTCTGCCAGTAAAAATGGAGTTTGCCTGTGGCCCCTCCAAGCTCTGTTTTCGCTGGCAGAAGGCTGCCGTGGCCCGAAAACAAGAGATGTCAAGCTGACAGAGTGACATTGAGCTGCCCCCCACATCAGGTGAAACACAACCCTGATGTGGCCCTCAATGAAATCGAGTTTGACACCCCTGCTCTAGAGTATGTCTTTTCTACATGTGTTGATTTTGTTCTTATGTTGGGAGCAATGTTCAAACCTGGGGAAGAAAGTCACATAAAGCATTTCCTTTCTATTGTATAACTCATCCGTTTCTCTCTGTTAGTTCTGGGTGGTGGAGCTATTAGAGTAACTGTCAAATAGCTTGGGACAAACATAATTAATTCTGCATCAGTGAGGTATATTTCTTATGGGTGAGTTTGGAATTATAAAATGGATTCATTAAAGTTATATCTACTTGTCAGTGATAAGTTCCATGAAATCTCTTTTCTGGATGAGAAGTTTTAGGAAGATTGAAAGCATTAATGGTATTAATGTTGTCTCCTACTGTTATCTTGTTGAACAAAATAAGTCTATTAGGGGAGAACAACCAATCAAGTGAAACTCAACCCATCCAGCATTTTCTCAAGTTGAGTTCAGACTGGTTGGAACAGTTTTGCAGAACAGATGAAAAAGGAAGGACCTAATCCAAATCTCTTTCATGAATTGATATTGCAACCAAATCATTAACTCTCCCTAGATTGTCTCCATTGCAAGCTTCCTCCTTTTTGCTTAGTTTTCTTTTTTTCCTTTCTAAGTGGATCAATTGGTTTATTTTTAAAAACATTTTAAAAACATGCTAAGCTGTCTTGGAATTTGAAGAGTTCAGAAAATCTTTTTCTTTTTTCCTCCCTGACTCATCATTTATTTGACACTATTTCCTCCACTGCTAAGTGTTTATCCTGAATCTTGTCATAGCCTTTCCAGTTCTTTTCAAAAGGAAAATTTTCCACCAATCCGGTTGTTCAGAAGCACATGCTGAGTTAGAGGCTGATAGGTTTTTTTTTTCTGTGCAAAATGTAATAGAATCTTTGTATAAAGTATTAAAATTATGTTCATTTTTTTCTCTGGAATTGATCGAGTAATGTGGTTGTTATCTGAGTTACAATTTAGAGCTATCTCTTTGTAGTTTTTAAGGATATATAATTATATGTAGAACAGGTGTGCCAAACTCAATTTCACTGAGTACTGCATCAGTGTTGTGTTCAGGCCAGCTCGACGTCACTCGTGTCAGGGGCACCTGTGGTGGCCCGGGCAGGGCTGGAGGATCCCTCCTGTAGCCCTCTGCTGGCGAAAACAGCTCGCGGGGGGGGGCTGTTGTGTGGCCCTCCCGGATTCCATTTTCACTGGCAGAGGCACTGCTGGCTGGTCCTTCGATGTTTCCAGGATGGCTCCGCAGACCTGATTTTAGCACTCCAGGGGCCAGATCCGGCTTGCGGGCTTTGAGTTTGACACCTCTGATGTAGAACATGCATAGAACATGGAGCATGTATAGAATATGCAAATATATGCAGAATTTCCCAGGCATCCCTTATGGGTGGAAAGCATTTAGGGATGCTAAAGTGTGTCATTGAATGTTAATTTTGTGAGGAAACTCTCTTTGAGAAAGAGAGAATAGGGTATTGAACTGTTCTACAAAGCACCTGAGGGCAGGACAAGAAGTAATGGGTGAAAGATCTTTCAAAGAGAGATCCAACCTAGAACTAAGGAGAAATTTCCTTACAGTAAGAACAATTAATCAGTGGAATAGCTTATCTCTGGAAGTTGTGGGTTCTCCATCATTGAAGATTATCAAGAAGAAATTAGACAGCCATTATCCAAAATGATATAGAGTCTCCTGCTTGGGGGGGGTTGGATTAGAAGACTTCCAAGTCTCTTCAACCCTACTATTCTACATTCCGTGTTCTCTCTGTTGGCCCATAACAAATAATCTGTGAAAGTTTAAAAGAGAGAAGGAGCAACACCCATCTGGTTATAGAGGATGTGGAAGGGAGGTAACAAGAAAACTATTAACAGCCAAAGGAACTTCAACTACAAGCTTCAGTGTGATGTTTTGGTTTTTGAAAATGAAAGAATGAGAGGAGATTGAGGTATCTTAGTTTAAAGATTAATATACCATGCATCAATTAAAACAAAGCAGCATGATCTCTACATGAACCCTTCTATTTATTTTTTTTATCAAAACCCCATGTTAGCTCAACCTGATTAATTATACTGGTAATTCTCTATTCTGAATCTAGACCTACATGTCATATTCCTATAACTATCTGTGCCCTGTTCTGGTCTTTCCTTGTTAACACTAGATAAGACCCCCAATTTGATGTGATGCTGCTTTTGTGGGATTTACTTGTTTGTATTGGATTTTGGGGTTATGTGTGCCCTGCTGCTGCATGCAGGTTTTTCTTTACCTTCCCCCAATGTTCCTAGTACTTTTCGGGGTCTTCCACTGAAAATTCTGGGACTGGTGATCCTGAGGTATCTGTGGGGCAGAGATTGAGAAAAACTACTCCACATGCTTTCTGGGTTTTTAAAATGGATACTGCCTGTAAAAGTATTTGAAATGCCTCATTTATACTCGCAACATTTATAGTTTTCTTTCCTGAGATGAACATTCCTTCTGCTATTTTGTACTTTGATAATAATCCCTTGAGGTTGAGTAGGCTGGGTGAGACACTTCAAGGCCGTTTAGGGGATTTCATGACTGTGCAGAAATTTAAGCCCTGTTTCTTCAACCAGTACACCATGATGGCTTCAACTGAGTCAAACTGCATCAGCAGCTGTTTCCAGGGATCAGTTCTGTTTGTGTCATATGACTGCTTAATCATGCTTTGTCTGTCCAAGGAAAATTGGGATATAAGGAATCTTCTCTACTTTTGTTTGTTGGGAACATAGCCAGCAATGTTTATAAGCTCTCCTGATTTTTCTAGGAGATTTAATTCTTGAAGAACATGGAATTGGCCAATGAGAAACTAAGAAAGGAGCTGGAGGAGGAGTTGAAACTTGGTACTGAACAATTGTGCAGCCATGCCTGGTACCATGGTTGCCTGCCACGGAAGGTAAGGCAGCAAAAATCTATTACTTGGTTAGCTAGTTGTCATGCAGTCGGTGGAAAAACAGTATAATAGCAAAATGTAATTATAGAGGCAAAGAGCAAATTGAGACAAATCAACCTTTCAAAAGAAGAGGCCAAATTATCAGTTTTGCAGCATGGAAAGAAAAAGGAAATTAAGGGTTTACAGAAATATCTTTTTTATACTGTGGCTCCTGGATGCTAACATTTATTGCATTTGTTTCAGTTCTGTTCTTAGAAATGTCATTGTTATTCTTGTGGAGAGCTCCATAAATTCTTTTCTGCTTTTTGTTTTGTCAGTTTAGTCATAAATAATTTCATCATATTTTAGTGTAATTTAACTTTGCTGAAGGCTTCTTGCTTAGCCATTTTACCCATTTTCAGAACAAATATTTATTTCCAAGATTGCTCTGTACTTTCTCTGTGTAAAAGTAATCGTAATGGTTCCTTGCTTTGTTTGACTATTTCTTTTTCTCTTTATGTATGTTATGTAATATCTTCTTGTCAATCTTGTTTTATATACTTTTGCCCCCCAACCATTGCATTCATCATTCCACCAAGCATCCTTGATGGGAAGACAAATTTCAGTAATCTGAAATTGATCCATGTAGTCTTGTAAATTGCAGAATTCTGCTAGAAGCATCTGATTTAATTGTATCTGATAGTAATTGTAGTGCCTTTGCTACACAAATCCAATCTTTACTACAATAATAGACCAGCATTTCATACCCATGTGATATAGTTTGTTCTCATAGTTTAATTTTCTCCGCAGTAATAGTTAACATTTAAGCGTAAAGAATTAATGTACATCTCTTTCTATATGGAGGGGAAGAGAAGAAACACTTGAGGGAAAACAGCATTTGGATGGAGGATGGATGGATAGGGTAACAGAGAAAGGACAGGATCAAATTTGATTAGGAGGTTGTTGTTTTTTCCAAAGTTTCTAGTGAAGAGGAAAACAATTGGAGTGGTTGCTTGGGAACAATGTTTTCACTAAGGGAAACATGTTTTTTTCTTAAAGTGCATACACTTTGTTCTCTTAGTCATCAGACACCAAAAACTATATTTTCTTGCATGTTAACTGTTCATTTGGGTCAGGTTCTTGTGTAACATATAATAGTAGGGCCTTCTTATTCAGAATTTTCTGTCATAGTGCCAAGTAAGAAAGCAAAACATAAAAAAGATTTCCTGGTTTATCCAGGGACAATAGACCCAATCACGAAAGCACCATAATAGCACCAAACTATCAAAGATTCCTTTAAAGAACATTCTTGAGTTTACATCCACTTGGCTCAATGAGTCTGAGGATTTCTCAAATTCAGAATAGGGCAGAGCTTGTCCCCTTTTACTTGTACAGCAGAAAATATCTTCATTAAACCAGCTGTTCCTATCATAGCAACAGAAGTTGCTCCTGACCTGGAGTGGAGAATAAAATGCCTGCCAGAAGTTCTGTGATGGGTCAGGCAATGCTCATTGGTTCTCTGTAATCTTCAAGTGGGTCCTTGTCTTGTTCATCATCTTGAGATTGTTCTAATACTCTGTTTTGTTGGCCTTCTCCTTAAACAAAGACAGACCATCCTTCTATCTCTCTCTCTCTCTTTCAGGAGGCAGAATCCATTTTGCAGAATGATGGGGAGTTCTTGATCCGCGATTCACGCTCTAGCCTGGGTGATTATGTCCTGTCATGCCACTGGGAAGGACAGTCCCTGCACTTCAAGATCATTCGTGTGGTACTTCGTCCCCGAAAGGGCTATTCTCGCACTCTTTTTCAGTTTGAACAGGAACAGTTTGACAACGTACCTGCCCTGGTGCGTTTTTATGTGGGCAACCGGAAGGTCATCTCAGATATTTCAGGAGCTGTGGTGTCTCGACCAGTCAACAGGAGTGTACCACTTCGCTATCTGAAAGAGCGTTTCAGTGACACTGGCCAGCCTCCTGGCCCATTGAAGGAGGAAGAAGCACCTCTTCGACGCTTCAGTTTTCGTCTTGCCACTGTTGGAGAGCACATAGGAGATGGAAACTTGCTCCGAACAAAAGATCGAAGTGGAAGTGACCCCAGTAGCCTAGATCAGCTGGGCCAGAGACCATCATTGCATGGTGCCCAATCAGACAGCAACCTATTGACTGGAAGCCCAGAAACATCACCTGGAGACCAGGACCGAACCCAACCCCCTCCTTTGTCTCCTGCCTTTCGCACAGGCAGTGACCCTGTCCTACGGCCAAGTGCCTCAGCATCTCATCTGCTGGAAGGTTTGGGACTGAGTGGTTCGGAAGGGCGGCTTCATTCCAAAGCTCCCCCAAAGCCTCTGAGGGTCCCTTCCATGCTGATGAGTGACTACTGTGAACTGGTTCCTAAGGTCCCTCAGGGGCCCCGAAGCCATGTGGAGCGCTTGCAGACTGAAGAGAGATGGCGTGGCCGGGCTCACATTACAGAGACTGCTTTTGATTTCCTGGACTCTGTTGAAGCTCCTTTTCCTTCTCCCCAGTCAGAGGAGACAGAAGTGGAACCAGGGTTTGAGCGCCCACTGCTAGAGACCACTTCCTCGTTCCAGCTTCAATACTTTAACTCATTGCTTTTGGCCCCCAACAACAAGCCCCTGGACCCCGGCACACTCAAGCACCTCAAGGACATTTTTGCTACTCATGATTGCCACACAACAGCCCTTCATATTTTAAAAATGGATTGCCAGGTGAGGGCCACAGAAGACAATTATTTATACAATTATATTTTAGTGACCTTCAGTTGCCTCCTTTACCTTGGATGCATTGGCCTCGGCTATCTGATCTGCTTGACTATTATGGGAGAGATTGCCTTTCTCATGTTAGAGAGCTGACTCTAAGGCATTTGGGTTAGGAGTTCTGAGTATGAGATGCAACCTGGGCCTTTTGTTAAGTGAATTTGGACTATTACCATCTCCTAGTTTTATGAATGCTCATGGGCTGATGCAGAAGAGTCATGGTTTCTATTGTTTAGGAGAAAATGCTCACTCTGAGCCACAGAGCACTTACTTAGACTCTTAAAGACTAACTGGGCCTGCGGCTTTTGCAAGGAAGCTCAAACAGCCTACATCTGACAGAGTTGTTTTATGATTCATATAAGCCAGGATATATCGTGCTTTGCTAAGAAATATTAACGTCACCCCCATTCCAGAACTCACTTATTACCCACATTGAATGGGGATTCTAAAAGCATCTTTGGCTTTCCTCATCCTGGTTGGCAAAACCATAATAAATAAAAGAGGTGATAATTTGCAGGCTGGAATAATCAGAAATATATTCTACGAGCAGCCTGAATAACAGAATAACAGAACTGGAAGGGAAACTGGAGGGCTTTTAGTCCACCCCTCTGCACTAAATAATGATGTCAATACAAGCAATCCTTAGAACTAAGATGAGCTATACCTTTTAAAAAATATATTGTCTGATCAGAAAGTTTTTAATCCATAGTTTCACTCTAGCCTCTTCAGCACCCTTATTTATTTGTCATTTGTGTTTAGTTCTTCTGGATTCAGCTGGAAAAGTAAATCTAATCTAAAACAGGGAACCTCTTGGGAAAGGATTTGAAAAATCATCAGAGTACATTTCATTGAAATTCTAATGGGGAATGATGATGGAAACAGTATTGTGTAGGAGCATAGTAGCCTTTTCTATTTAAAAAAGAAAAAAATGGCTTTTATTTTTATGTAGCTTTGTTCCTTTTTTTTAGCATTGAGATAAGAATTGGGTTATTACAGATCTTTCCAGTTTGGGATACTTAAAGGTAATTTCTTTAAATGTTTCCTCCCCTGCTCTTCTTCCTGTTTCTGACATGTTGGAAAGAATATGAAGGGATTTGGGGATTTCTGTCTCAGCTGACTCTCTGAGCTCTTTAGCTCTCCAGCTAAAATGACCTGCTGTCATAGAAAGTATAATTGATTTAGCCTACAAGAAAAATTCCCCTCAAGGGTGAAATGGAGATGATATAAGAAACAACTGTTGGCTTAAACACTAATGCCTTGTGAAATACACTATATCTTCTACAGGCGTTGAGGATCATTGGAGTATCTAAAGAGCAACAGCGGGCCATGGGGGTGAGCTCAGGTCTGGAGCTTATAACCCTGCCTCAAGGGCATCAGTTTCGGAAGGACTTGCTGGAAAGGTACTGACTAAAGTTCTGTGGTGGCTGGCAGGCACCAGAGAAGAAGTTGTGAAATGGTGTGTACATATCTGTGTGTGTTCTCCAGAACGTGCCTGCTTGTCTCTTGAGGATGTATTGTAAGTGCCAGTTTACTAAGGATTAATATGTAATTTACAGGTAGTCCTCAGTTTATAGAGAGATGCAGTGTCTTGGTGGCTTAAAAGATATTGGAGAAGGTTTGTGGCTGTGGCAGTTCAAGTCCTACCACCACATGAAATGAGATCCTGTCACTTGCCTCAGTTCTTGCCAACCTAGCTGTTTGAAAATGTAGATGCAAGTAGATAAATAGGTATCACTTTGATGGGGAGGTAACAGCGCTCCATGTTTCACTGCACTTTCTACACTACAATGTGATGTCATGCTGGCCACATGCCTGCAGAAACATCTTCAGACAGTGCTGGCCCAGTAGCCTAACAGAAATGAGCACCACCCCCTAAAGTTAGTTACAACTAGCGGAGTAAAACCCCTCAATTTATGACCAGAATTGCTAAGTCAAGTGGGTCTTAAGTGAGTCATGCCTGATTTTACAACCTTTTTGGTAGGCTGTTAAGTGAATCACTGTAGTTGTTAAGTGAATTATGGGATTGTTAAGTGAATCCTGCTTCATACATTGACTTTGCTTATTCAAAGCTGGCTGGGAAGGTTGGAAATGTGATCACATGACCCCAGGATGCTACCCCTGTAAACAAATACTAATTGCCTAGAGTCTGAATTTTGATTGTGTGACTAGAGATGCTGCAATAATTGTAAGTACAGGTACCAGTTGTAAGTTATTTTTTTTGAGAGCCATTGTAACTTTGAATGGCCAGTAAACGTATGATTGTAAGTTAAGGACTACCTGTAATTTAATTATTGCTTACTGTAATTGTTTTGGTTTTATTTTACTTAATTGACTTACTATCACTGTTTTTAATTTTTGTATTACAAATATTTAGAACCTTGTTGCAAACACATTGTGAGTCTTCTGAAGATATAATGGTACAGAAGTCAATTTTCTGTTTGGTGGTGTAGAAAATTAAAAAAATTAAAAATAAAGGACTTTCTGGGAGAGCAGAGAATAAAGTCCTGAAGACAAAAGTTCAGTCATTCTCAAGAGGCCACTTCATAGTTGACTGCTGACTGTACTTTGGTGGCCCTTCTCCCCCTCTGGCCACATTCCCTGCATAGTATTTAGATCAGCCTGGAGCTGGCAAATAAAAACCTCTTTCAGACATAAACAAAATGAGGGAGATGCAAATGGCTCTGCCCATTCCCTTCAGCCACTCCTTAGCCTGCAGGTGGTTCAGTAGTGGATCACACACAAAAAGAAACAATAGTCCAACCTACCAAAACATAACTGTAAAAGAAATAAAAGTTAAAATAAGCAAAAAAAAAAATGGTAAGAGAAACCATGTCTGATCTTGATGAATACAAACCCCTGGGACCTGATGGATTACATCCCTGAGTTCTAAAGGAGCTGGCAGATGTCATCTCAGAACCACTGTACCACATCTTTCAAAAATCTTGGAACACCAGGGAACTACCAGAGGACTAGAAAAGAGCTGATGTGGTCCCCTTCAAAAAAGGAAAAAAAAAAACCAGACCCAGGAAACTACAAACCAATCAGCCGAACATCCATATCCTAGAAGATACTGGAAAAGATAATAAAAAAACAGATCTGCCAATATCCTAGAAACAAGTAAAATAATAACTAGAAGTAAGCACGTTTTGTTAAAAACAGATCATGCCAAACCAATCTTATTTCATTCTTCAGTACGGTGACTAAATTACTAGACCAGCAAAATACTGAGGACATAATACATTTAGACTTCAGCAAGGTATTCAACAAAGTAGATCACAACTTACTTCTTGGTAAGCTTTTCTAGTTGAATAGATAGCATCACTACGATATGGATTTGTAACTGGCTGACAAACCGTACTCAACGAGTAGTCCTTAATGGGTCTATGTCTACATGGAGGGAAGAAAGCAGTAGGATACCACAAGGTTCTATCTTAGGCCCAGTACTCTTCAATATCTTCATAAACAACTTAGATGAGGAAATATAAGGGGAACTTATCAAATTTGCAGAGGATACTAAAATGACAGGAATAGTTAACACCCTAGGCTCAATATCCAGATGGATCTTGACAGACTTGAACAGTGGGCCCTATTTAACAAAATGAAATCAATGTAGAGAAAAATAAATCCTACACTTAGGCAAGAAAAACCAAAAGTACACATATAGACTGGGTGAAACCAGGTTTAATATCAGTAACTGTGAGAGGGAACTTAAGAGTCTTAGTGGACAACCAGTTAAATATGAAACAGCAGTGTGCAGTGGCAGCCAAAAAAGCCAATGCTAAGTTGCATTAACAGAGGAATACAATCAAGATCAAGTGAGGTACTAATGCCACTTTATGAAGTCTTGGTAAGGCCATACCTAGAATACTGCGTCCAGTTTTGGTCACCACTATAAAAAAGATGTTGAGATTCTAGAAAAAGTACAGAGAAGAGCAACCAGAATGATTAGGGAACTGGAGACTAAAACATATGAAGAACGGTTACAGCAACTGGGCATGGCTAGTCTAGTGAAGAGAAGCACCAGGGGAGACATGATAGCAGTGTTCCAATCTTTGAGGGGCTGCCACAGAGAGGAAGGGGTCAAGCTATTTTCCAAGGCACCCAAAGACCAGACAAGGAATAATAGATGGAAACTGATCAATGAGATATTCAACCTAGAAATAAGAAAAAAAAATTCTGACAGTGAGAACAATCAACCAATGGGACAGTTTGTCTTCAGAAGTTGTGGGAGCTTCACCACTAGAGGCTTTCAAGAAGAGATTGGACTTCTATTTGTCAGAAATGATGTATGGTCTCCTGCTTGGGCAGGGGGTTGGAATAGATGACCTACAAGGTCCCTTCCAACTCTATGAACCTGTATCTAATACCAATCTACAAAAGGGGGGGTGGGAATGGATCCAGGAAATTATAAGCCAGTGATGGCGAACCTATGACATGTGTGCCAGAGGTGGCATTCAGAGTCCTCTCTATGGGCATGCGCGCCATCACCCCAGCTCAGCTCCACCATGTTTCTCCATCTTCTCACCATCATTTGCAGGGAAACAGAAGTTTCCCTGCAAATGATGAAACAGAAGCTTGCGAAAGAAAAAGATCGTGCCTCTTGCAGAGCTGCTGGTGCTGGGATGCTCCGTCTCCCACTGGTCAGCTGGTCTCTGGGTCTCTGCCATGCTTGCGAGACTTGCAGTTTGGGCACTTGGTATCTAAAAGGTTTGCCATCACTGTTATAGGTCATCTAGTCCAACCCGCCATCCAAGCAGACCCGACATCGTTTTTGACAGATGACAGTCCTGTCTCTTCTTGAAAGCTTCCAGTGATGAAGCTCCCACAACTTCCGAAGGCAACTTCGGTTCCATGGGTTGGTTGCTCTCCCTGTCAGAAAATTCCTCCTTATTTCCAGGTTGAATCTCTCCTTGTTCAGTTTCCATCCATGATTCCTTGTCTGGCCTTCGGGTGCTTTGGAAAACAGCTTGATCCCTTCCTCTCTGGGGCAGCCCCTCAAATATTGGAAGGCTGCTGTCGTATCTCCCCTAATCCTTCTCTTCACCAGACTAACCATGCCCGGTTCCTGCAACCGTTCTTCAGGTGCTTTGGAGAATAAATTGACCCCCTCTTCTTTGTGGTAATCCCTCAAATATTAGAAGATGCTACTTCTGGAGGCAAGTCATTCCACTGATTAATTATTCTTGCTGTCAGCACATTTCTCTCCTTGATTAGTTTCCATCCATTCCTTCATGTCCTATCTTCAGGTGCTCCGGAGAATAGATTGACCTCCTCTTCTTCGTGGTAATCTTCAAATGTTGGCAATCCAGCTTGAAGTACAAAATCAGGGAGTCTTCATGCAGCTGTCTACCCTGCTTGTTGAGGGCACACCTACATCAACCAGCAACGAAGAATGTGCAGCATCAAAGGTTGTCAGTCCTCATTAACAACTCTTTCATGTTCAATCAAAAATAGTATGAATCCCAGACAGGCCACAACGATGAAAGGAACATAAACCCATGGCAACGACTTCTTCAAGGTTTACGGTTTCAACATGTGCCAGAAAACAGATACAAGTGCTGTGGCCAAGGCTGCACACTTCTGCTTCAACTTCTGAAGAGAGTTGGTCATCCCCAGGCCGTGTCTTGGCGCATTGTCTTCCATGAACTTGTTGAAATTCCTTCTGTTTCTGTGAACACAACCTACACAAAGGTTTGTGTGCAGAATCAAGCAGTCCCTCCTGTCTCAGTCGAAAGGGTGATGCAGATGGCATTTCCGGTGCACTGATGTGATGGCTGGATTATGCTCATTCAGCAGTCTTGGTTCATGCCACAGGTTGTAGCACCCCTTAAGTATGAGGGTCTTTCTCAGCAAGCAGACTGAAAGAGCAAGATCGAGGTGCCAGGGGCATTCTGTACCATGCAGTGCAATACCTATGCCATACCATAAACCACCTCTCTCTCATGGAATTTGAAAATCTGTTTTGGATATACACAAGGAATCCAAATATTTGAAGACAACAACCATTGGCAAGGCAGACTTTCATGCCACTGTGTTGGCTAATACAACTACATGTGGCCCCCTGATTAGTGGCAAGCTAACGTACCTTGAATCTGAAGGGAACAAGTTCAACAGTGTATTGCCTGAAGGAAGTTTTGCCCCTTCCCCTTTTTAGAGCTCAACCATTTTTGGCTCATTTTTTCCGAACGCCATTGCTCTGCTAAACAAATAATTCCACAACACTGTCAAACTATTTACTAAGACCGCATTACTATTATTCTTCTCATCGTTCCTATTACCTATCTCCTCCCACTTATGACTATAACTTTGTTGTTTGTATCTTTACAATTTATATTATTGTTTCCTAGTATGATTTGACTGCTTATTTGTACCCCACGACTATCATTAAGTGTTGTATCTTATGATTCCAGACATATGTATTGTTTCCTTTTATGCACACTGAGAGCCTATGCACCAAAGACAAATTCCTTGTGTATCCAATCACACTCCAATAAAGAATTCAATTCAATTCCTATTCCTATTCTTCCTGTTCCAGTTGCCAAAATGGATCCAGGAATCGGAACAAGCAACAAAATGAAAC